>QKQZ01004354.1:0-22446 GCA_003595255.1 Solenopsis fugax | reverse complement strand
TCAAGAGGACAACGACCCAAAACACCGAAGTCGTGCGTGTACGGAGTGGAAACGTGAAAATGGAATCACTACAATGGATTGGCCTTCCCAGTCGCCTGATGCCAATTCCATCGAAAACGTGTGGGCAATAATGAAGGTCAAACTCAAAGAAGAGGGTTTTTAATTTAAAGCAGCTCGATCGTCATGTACGGGAAATCTGGAGATCTCTTCCTGAGACAATGGCTAAAAATCTCGTAGAAAGATGTCAGGCCATACTCGATAACAAGAGAGATTGCACAATTTACTAAGTAAACGTATTTCAGTTTATTGAATGTATTAATAGATCCAAATCAAATTTTTAACAAATCTGTGTTTTTTTAGAAGAAACAACCCGTACGCTCTTGTCAAACAGACTGTACTGTCCCTTTCGAAGCAAACAAATTTGATCTAGGATAATTTTTTGCAGGGTGCATATTTCTTGAAATATTTGTCTCAAATTAAATGCCTTGCTCTGTATATAAAATCTTTCTCTTCTATACTTTATATGAATTTATTTAAAGCATTGTATCGGATTACAAAATTTGGTGGAAACAGTGACAGCCTTGTATCATTCTACAAAAGATGAAGACGTGGCGGCTAAAGCACGCGTCAAAGAAAATATAAGAGATATCCTCGACAATAGAGAGAAACTTCTATTGGAAGTTGGTCGCATGGTCAGATTGGGTCGTCTTCTCAAAACGAGATTGAAAGAACCTCTTCATCATCAACCGTAAGTATAACGAGTAATTGCCTCGCATTTAAACATAATAACAATTGTTATAAATATGCTTTTAATAAGCTTTATTAATTTTTATTAATAAGCTTCCTATTCTATTAATTTTTAAAGATGTCAGATATCAGAAATTATAGTATTTTGCATTATAAATACAATCACCTGAAAGGTAAGATATTTGATAGTTGTAAATAAAAATTAATAAATCTATAAAAATGTTTTAATAATAAACTGATAAGCGTGAACCAAAATAAAAAATATTTAAAATTCTTCTTTCTGCTCTGATATACTATAATTCGAAGAGAATTAGTAAAATATAATAAGTATGATGTACGCCTCGTAGAACGCCTGCGTGTTTAACAGAGACAGTGTGTCAGTCCGTGGCCGACTCTCGTCGAGATAGCTTCTATAATCTAAGAACGGTGCATGTAAGTCAGTTGCAATAAAATAACTGAAATTTCGTAACATGTTTTATTCAGATTATATATACAGATTATTTTCCATTCTACACATTATGCTTTTTTATCAACTTTGTGTTTAGTACAAATGTGTCCATTACATGTGGCTAGTTGATGGATAAACATCTATGAAATTTTTTAATAAAAGATTCGGCGATCTTGTTTTAAACAGATATTGTACTTTATGAATTTCATGGATGTTTTTAACTGAATGGAATCACATTATCAAAAATTACAATATTTATGAATAATGAAATAACATAGTCTGCAAATCATTGGCTTCGTTCCACAGTCACGTCGTAACTTAAAACTCGGCTGGTAACGCGAATCTCGTTTCGATAATATTTTGGCGGACTGGCTTGCGTCACGAAGAATCATCGTATTGCATCACGAAGACTATTTTTGGCACATTTATCGCAGTAATAAACAAAAAGACATAAGCACAAAACAATTGTAACGTATTTGAAAACTGATTTTTTTGATTAAAATCTATATTTCACAAGATTTTTGTGATTTAGTATAGCAATCAATTATGCTGCTTCATAAAACAAGAGCTACAAAATTAGAACTTTGCTCCAAATTTCAGAGACCATGCGCCGACGTACTGTCAATGTACTGTCATCTATTAATTATATAATCTAGTGATCCAACGTTTAATAAAAGGTTTTCGGCAAATCAAAACGGCGTTTTCAATAGCGTTATGCACTTTTAATTTGATTTGTACTTTTAATTTAATCATACTGCGATCAATTTTAAATTGTATGCAAGAAATTATGTTTAGAGAAAAAATTAAATATTTAAACTGATATGTAGAGGAAAGTCACCAATACTTGCATACCACTTTGTTTTCGGGTAATATTTTTTAAACAAATGCTAAAAATAAAACTTTATAAACATTATAAACTTTATAAACATGAATACAAACTAGAAAGTAATTCTAATTTAAATGATGAAGTAGTTTTTATAATACTGTTTCGTATTTTATAATAATTAATATTTTCGCAACATAATCTAAGAAGAGCGTTCGAAAAATTGGGCCTTTAAATTGGCTCAATTGGCAGCAGAGATGGGCATGATTGACATTTAATGATTGACGAAATAAATATTTATTCAGAATTTTTATTTCCATTGATTAATGATTAAAATTTCATTTGTTATTTGGTCACTTATGAATAACGAATACAAATTTATTCGTTATTCGGCTACTTATAAATGATGAATAAAAATTTATTCGTTATTCAGGCACTTGTGAATAATGAATAAAAATTTAATCATTATTCAGCTACTTTAAAATGACGAATAAAAATTTAATCATTATTTGGTCACTCTTGAATAATGAATAAATACTTATTCATTAATCAATACATCTTGAATAAGGAACAAAAATTTATTTTCTTTTTCAATTCTCTTTGAATAACAAAATAAACGACTGAAATTATTATTATTTTAAATTCTGGCGAAATTCTCTATAACGAATAATTTATAAAGATTAATTTATAATTTTGTTCGTAACATATAATTACCTTAGCATTAACTGACCATATTTATTTTAATAATTTAAAATTATTTTACTGATAATTATAGAATGTAAAGAAGCATTTGAAAAAAATCTTATCGTTTAACATATAGTTTTTAAATTTTTTAATATGATATATTTATTACATGTGTGCGTGCGTTTGCACGTGCGGTAATATGGCTCACATTTTCGTTTTAATGAATAATTTTGTGTATAATCAATATTTTACATTGAAACTTGAACGATTGTATTCGTCAAAGTGTTGTTTAACAGATTTTAGACTCAAAATAATGAAATATTTATTACTTAGAACGTGATTTACTAAAATATGACGTACAGCATAATCGGTGGAAGAGTAAAAGTGATGATAATATGGCTAGCCCAAAAATAAATTTAAAAAATTGGTTTAGTTTAAAAAACACAGTATTTTGTTACTAACTTATATATTTTTAATTTTCCTGATTTAGAACTTTCCTGCGTTCAGAAACATTAGAGATATCATTTTAGTCTTGTTTATTATTAAATAAATTTTTATTCATTATTCACAAGTGACCGAATAACGAATAAATTTTTATTGCTTATTCACAAGAAACCGAATAACGAATACATTTTTACATAAGAAAAAATTGCCAATAAAGCCAACACTGGATGTTCGTGTGTAATCAATATGTGTATTAAACAATCAAAATATTACATTAGCGTATACATTTCGATCCCAGATTTGTATCATCCTCAGTACAATGTTGCGGAAATCTTCATTAAACTTGTGTAATGCAGTTACAAATGCTTGGTATGTCCAAAGGAAATAGATGCCATGGCATTATATAGATACATATAGTCCGCGTCGTTGGGTCGTTGAATAACGAAGTCTTTGAACATTCATACTAAAAATATGCATATAGTTTGCCTAAGAATAACGCTGTGGTACTAATAAATAAAACGAATAATAAATAGAGATAAAAAATTTTGCAAAAAATAGTTTAACTTACACAGAAATAAACGTTGTTTAACAAGAAAACGAAAAACTGAGAGTAACAGCATGAAAGGAACGGCTGATTACACAATTTTTATTCATCATTTACAAGAGGCTGAATAACGAATAAATTTTTATTCATTATTTATATGAGGTTAAATAATGACTAAATTTTTATTCATCATTTAATGAAAAAGTGAATTATAATCATATTTATATTTTTTAATTCTTTATTATTTAAATAAAAAGTTATTGAATAATGCCCATCCCTAGTAGGCAGCAATAGCAGTATTCAGACCTAGAGAAAAGGAAATTATCCTATAAACACGTATAATATTTAATATTATTAATATTCTAGGTATATTCTTAGAATATTAAATGTAATATTCTAGTTAATATAATATACTATTAAATGATATTAAACAATATTCTTAAAATATTAATGTCAATATGTTTTTCATGTAAATATCTATTAAAGAAAATGTGGAAATCAGTAAAGTTTTACTCTCGAAAAATTTCAAAAAATTAGTCCCAGCGTTGGTGAGAGTATGGCGCAGTAATAAGTGCGCAAAATATTTATGTTCAATGTGTAGAATTTATTTTATACGTTTCGAAACGTATAAAATAAATTCTACAAATTGAGCATAAATATTTTGCGCACTTATTACCGCGCCATACTAATATCAGCCTGCGATTAATTTTTCTGAAAAAGTGGAAAAAGTTATAAAACCTTTCAATATTGTAGCTAAAGGTTTCGTAGTTATTGTTTGTTTTTACGGAGAGGTGCATCGTTTTATGTTACATAGCGATTTTATGTTTCAAACCACATGAAATATGAAAGAGAAAAATATAACAGTTTAGAAAGTTACAAACGTGTAAAATGATCTAATATTATTAATAATATACTCATTATTGTTTAAACTGTGCAATTTGTAAAAAAGAATAGTGCAAATTTAATTTCTTTTTGCTTTCCAAAAATTTGTTTTTAGCAAATTTTACGTAAAAAAGCTATAAACTATAAATTTTTATTTTTTTAATTACCTCATGTTTCTATCAATATTAATATAGTATAATTAGTTATTTCTAAAGTACTAGATATTTCCGAGAAATAAGAGATTATCGCTTAAGGAAGGCTGTAACAGTATTGACTTTCTTCTATACATTTTGGTAAAATAATCCATATATGATGTCTACATATGTTTATAGTTTTAATGTCTTTTAATTCTTATTTTGCGCAATTGTAACGAAATTATAAAAGTAATGAAAAATACAAAGTTGAATATGTTAATTTATTTTAAACTTAATTGAGTTAAAGTTAATGAGTAATAAAATTAATTCAATTAAGTTAAAGTTACATAAACAAAAAACTAACTAAAGTTAAAAATTACGTTAAGATTAAATTAAGTTAATTTAAATTAAGTTAATTTAAATTAAAAGTTAATTTTAATTAGAATGTATTTTTAAAAATTTTTTTAAAATTAGATTATTCAAAACAATTATAATGTGAAATTTAAATAAATTTAATATATTGTAATTGTAAAATTAATTTTTATGAAATAACAAAGAAATATTATTTTTTATTTAGAAAAGTATTTTTTCTGTTACACAAATAAATTTTTAAGTTAGAAGAAGTTAATAAGTTAAAATTTATATGTTTAAAACTAGTTGAAGTTAAAAATTACTCATTTAAATTTAACTATAAGCTATTAAGCTATTTAGTTGAAAATTATTGAAGTTTTAATTGAACTTTATTATTTAACTGGCTAAGTCTCTCTCCATTTATTATTTAATTTTATTATTTAACTGGCTCTAAGATACCCACACGGAATGTAGGGAGATCCAGGTTCAAATCTTGGCTGAGGTAATATTTTCCGCAACAAATTTTTTACTTTCTCCGGAATGGAAGTGAGAGATTTTAGAGATGCTAGTTAATATCTGTAATATTAAATTGAATTTCAGTTTAATTTTATCTCTTCTTGCTGCGCGTTCACTTGGCGCGATACGCGTCTGTTGATGATAATACTGTTTTAGTTCATTTCAAGTGCTATGTTTGAAACCGAAAATAACAGCGCAAATGAATTGGAAACTTTATGTAAAAATCACATATGAATTATTACTTCAGCACCAAGATCTTGTTGTGATCTTTATGGCCTTTCTTTTTTTAAATTTATTATTTAACTTTTATGTAAATTTTTAATTAGTTACTACTCAATCCTAGAAAAATAATAGTATGCAAAACCCATAAAACTTATTGAAATTATGGACATTAAGCAAAGATTTCTAGTCCAGAAGAACAACTTCTATTTGTAGAACATTAATTTAACCAACACATTTATTCTTTTAGAATGTTGGAAACCAAGGATGCATCGATCCTCGATAGTAATTTGACAGCTATCGAAGCTATCTCGGTGAAATTAGCAGAAGTTACATGTCTCGCGGAAAAACTGGATGCGAGACTATGTGAAGCTGGAGCCAAAACTCGACCGATGTCTATTCCTATGACGTCCTCTGCTTCGTCCTTGTTCTCGATATCTGCTATGCCGTTGTCAAGTGCGCCTATGCGTACTGCTTCTAATACGACTGTTTTGTCATCGGATATGACAGTTTCAGATATACCTGTAATTACTCAAATGCATCCAATAATTTCGGAAACTGTGGCTACAAAAATCAAATCTGACGTAATTAAATCCATTACTCCTACGACGGGAAAGGTCGATGAGAATTCACACCATATTTGTCCGCATTCTATTGATGATGTCGAATCATGTAATAAAGATTTTAATACTAAGGTATATTAACTATTAATATGTTTTAATACCTATATTGATTTATAGATATTTTTTTCTCTCCTTAGAAAAATATTCTTAAAATAAATTTCATCTTTTCTTCATTTTTATAGGAACTTATCGAAAATCCTCGTAGTGGAAGTGCAACAGGAGAATATAACGTAGAAGGTTATACAACTGCAACTGAATGTTCAATAACTCCACCTCCGCGTTCGAGAAGCGAATCATTCGTAACATCGCCGGAATGTGAAGATATTGCTATTATCGCAACAGTGGTGACATGTTCTGATTCCACTAGGTATATTCACGAATTTCAATTACTTCCTATATAGCACAAAAACTTGCATCATTGCATACTGTAATGTAATGTTGCAAAGATATTACAAAGGTTTTTTGTGATAATTCAGCAATAGATTTGTTCGTGTTATTTGAAATCTTCCAAAATATTTGCACTTAAAACAAGATAAATACAAATTCGAGCGTTGGAGAAAAAGAGATAAATCTAAGTGCAAAAAGTGCAAGAACATGAACAGAATGTTGCAACAACGTTTCAAAATATTATAAAAATCTTTTACTTCATCCACGACCAGTATACACCATCGCCACCAGCGAAATTCTGCTTTTCGCAAACATCATATAATTTAGAATAAAAGCATTGAGATTTTCTGTTCATATCTTAATGAAATAAGCTGATAGACTTTATGCCAAGAACGAAAAAATTTAAAAAATTTAGATTTTTCTCTTCTTTCTTTATCTACACTTAATTTAATGTCGCGTCTATAGCTGTCAATGTATGCCAATATTTGCTTCATACAAAAATTTTACAGTCTGTTTATACAAAATGGAAATGGCCTGAGAATACATTTTATAAAATAACGTTGTGTTTTTAGATTTGACTTGGATACTTAATGTGAAAGATTAGTGTGCTTGAAAAATTGTGTATCTACATGCGTGCAATATTGATACAGTATAAGTATGTAGTAATGTTTTGATATTTCTCGTAAATCGTACGTGTATGTTGAAAATCGTATGCGTGTAAGTCATTATTCAGTCGATAAAACTCATTTTAGCATCTCTTTAAATAAAGGAACTTCCAAAATAGAGTTGAAAGACAAAAATAAATGAGATGTATTTAGACATAAAAAATTTTTGTTCTTTAAAAATTCAAGGACATATGATATTCCTGGAAATATATATGTTAAATGTATTGATATAATGATACCTGAAATATTATCAGAAACACCAAAACATATTATATTGTTATATTACGGCAATATTGCATTGTAATATTTCTGAAGGCAATTATTTTATCATTGCTACAATGTTACAGTATCATTTTGCAATGTTTTTGCAATGCTGCAATTTGTGATGAAATACTTCTGCATGTTTCTACAAACTTTCTGTGCTGTATGGGATGTAATTATGAAAATAAAATCTTGAATATTAAATCAAAAGGTGTAACAATTTTTAACGCTTTGTAATGAAATCTTTTATCAATTCGGGATATTTCACATAAATATTTTTAGGTGGACTATGGAAAAGCCTAAGCTAACAACTACGGTTGCATCCCTTGCTTCTCCGAACAATGAAAACCAGAAATATGCTGAAACGACATCAAATACTTCTATTATCAGCGGAGTAAAACCAACATCACGAATAGAATCGATGGACAAAATTACTAATGTATGTCGTATAATCTCTTTCTCTCTCTCTCTCTCTCTCTCTCTCTCTCTCTCTCTCTCTAGTTAGTAAAATATCTATCTTGGGGAAAGTATATATATTAGGAGTACAACTTAATTCTCGCCTTTTTTAAAAAAAATATTTATTTGCAAAAGAAAACGAATAATCCTTCGAGCGTCGAAATAGTCTCCGTTATTTTCTATACTTTTCTGTTATTTTTGGAATAACTGGCGAAATCTGCTTCGGAAGAAGGATGGTTTTGAGTAGATAAACTTGTTGATGCTTTTGTCGATTTCTTCGGGAGACTTGAAGTAAGAATCAACTAAATCATACTGCAGGGATCGGAAAAGATGGTAATCCGAAGAGACGAAATCTGAATTACACGCCGCGTATAACAGAATTTCCCAGCTCAAATCGGAAATGACTTCCAAGGTTGTTTTTGTCGTGTACGGCCACGCATTATCATAAAGCGGGACCCAACAGCCCGCCTTTCGAATCCTATCAAGTTTGTGTACTTTTCGAAATTATTATTGGCATACTGCAAATGTATTTGCAAGCTCTGACCGAGTCTGACGATGATTTTCTTCCAAAAGTTGTTCCAATTCTTCGTCTCCAACTTTCGCCGGTTGTTCAGGGCGTTCTTCATCCTGGGGATTGAAATCGTCATCTCAAAATTTTTGAAATTTGTACATGTGCTATAAAGATACAGCATTTTTATCTAAGGCCGAGTAAATCATTTCTTTAGCTTTGTTGGCATTCTTTCTTTTTTTTTTTTAGTTGAAATGCGAAAAGGGCAATGCCTCAAATGCTACTTTTCGAACAACATCGCTTTTACTACTGATTTTTAAGATTATATCAACATTAATTATTATACCTCCTATCTATTAATTATTTTAAAGCTGGAGGATGACGCTTTAAAACGACTATACGGCGGAAAAAAAATTTTTATTTGAATAACAGCTGTAGTTCGTTAAATGTAAGGACCGAAAATTAAATTGTACACCTAATAGGGAAAGGTGAGGCAAGACGGGATAGTTAAGATTCGATGAATAAAAGCTTTTTAAAAGGTTTTTATAATCAACGAATCATCTTCATTTCTTAAATATTCTTTGGCTATCAATCTTTCAATATCGTTAAATAAAATCAGAAAATTATAAATGTTATTTTTAAAAATATCCACATCTTGCTCCACAGGGTAAGATGGGGTATCCTCGTGGACAAGATGGGATATACTTAAAAAAAATGAACACATACAAACTAAAAAACGTCTTCTATCGGGTAGTATAGCAATCTTTATAATATTGTTTCGTATTTAATAGTTTCGTAATTAATATTTTTTGCAACATAACCTAAGAAGATGTTACATTGGATACGTTACGAATTAGCGCATCAAAAGCATAGAGCATTTGTCCTTGTGTAATGTTCGATCCACAACAAGGGCAAATTGCTCTATGTGTTCGATGCGCAATTCGGAACGGATCCATTGTGTCGAATGTTTCAGATCCACGTATAGAAGGATTAATGTTTTTTTTGTTGACTTATACACCTTATCTCGATTGTATTATTCTGCAAATTACAACTATTTATTTCCTTTAGCAGACAAGCTTTTTTTTCAACCGATTTGTCAGTCCGAACACGGAGTGATATTAAAGTTTTCATAGGTGACGTTATGAGACATAGGTTTATTCGGGAGATACCTGATTGTCCACGTCGCTAATTGGCTGTCCGAAGAGAAAAATTACTCTGCGAGTGATAAATTGCCAGACAGAATGTGTACAATCTCGCTACGCACAGTTACTCTACTTTCTCTCTAAATTTTTTGGAGTGGAATCTCACTCAAAATGAGTGAAACTTCAGCCTTGAAAAAGAGTGGCTAAATTTTCACTCTCTTAGAGTGAGTTTTTATTCTTTATAATGACATTCCACTCCAAAGAATTTAGAAAGTTTACCTCCTCTTGCCTCTTCTCATCTCATCAAATTGATATAAATAATTTTCTAAATACTGTTTACAAAAGTAGAAAAAACATTCTTATCTTATAGCCTATTAACTTTTGTCTCAACGCGATATAGAGGATACCCCATCTTATTCCATGACTCCCAGTCTTACCCCATCTTCTATATACAAGATGTATATAACTGTATGAAAGATAATATATCTGTCTTATGTAAAAGAACACACAAAGTTCCGAGTTTACAAAAAATATTTAAATCAATTTGAAAGTAAAAGAATTATAGATTTTTTATTTATAGAAAATAATTTGGTGCCTTTTACAAATGTTTAATTATAGAAAAATCATATATCTTTCAAACCTCGAAATATATATTCGCTATTACTTTCGATGATTTTGTTCTGTCTTTCAGACAACTGACGAATTCTTTCTCGAAAAAGTTTTGATGCAATGAAATTATTGATGTTTGTTCATATCTTTTCTAATTTTTTAAAATATGTATCACCCTGGTGAAAGTTTCGGATAGGAATTTAATACGAACTTTTCCGAAACTTTACGAACCGTTCCGAAATCTGTGTCCGTTTTAAACCGAAACAAATTTGTAACCCTTTTTAATCCGTGCATTAACTCAAAGTTCTATCCGAATAAATCCGACATTAATCCGAAACAGTCGTTCAATCCTTTTTAATCCAGGAGTCCAATCCAAATAAATCCAAAACTTATCCCGATAATCTTTTCATTCCTTCTCAATCCATGAGTCCAATCTAAGCGAATCCGAGGCTCGTCCGGACAAGGTTTTCAATCCTTAATCCATGCCGTTCTCGAGTTTTAATCGGAATGAATGATCCGATAATAATGCGAAAAAAACTTTCTAACTATATTTCTTTCTATCTTTCTTTTTTTTCTCTCTTTTTTTCTATCCGCCTGAATCCATTTTTGTCTGAAATCTGTATCCGAATCTTTCCGTCACTTTCACCAGGGCAGTAAAATGATATTGGAACTTGATGCACAGTAATGACCCCAACAGCACAGATATCGAACGAATATTGTGATATTATACAAATATACGCACAATATCACGATATTGTACGAATTTTCTTATGATATCTAGAATATTCTACAATATTCATACGATATCTTGTGCTGTTCTAATTATGATTTCTTCAATGTATTTGTCATTTTTAAGAGTTTACATTCTTATTACAAGTTATGATTTGTTTGTGCAGGAAAAGTCAAACAGAATTGTGAAAGAAGTTACGGAAACAACTGTTTTACGAGTATCACATGATATTCGATTAGGTGTAGCCTCTTATAAAGTGATATCAAATACCACACAAGATCATCGACACAATATCGACGTGAAAGCTATACAAAATGTAGAACATGTATTAGAAGCAGAATCGCATGAAAAAACGGATGGCATTCATCCTGATTTATCTCCGTTTAGTCAGTATATAATTTTAATAATTATACAGCGTAATAATACTATACACGGTGTACATATGTTTCAGAAATAGGCCAAATTTTAAAAGCATATTCTATCTATTGTAAGGCTGAAAAAAGTTATAGAAACGTGGATGTGGAAACACTTTCTTTTGAAATTATAAACACTTTTTATTCATAAAAAAATTGCTTATTAATAAGTAAGCTTAATTTCAAGAATTGTGTTTAAAACCGAAAGTAATGACGCACAGTTCGAATGAATTGGAAATTGTACGTTAAAATCACATATGAAATATTATTTTAGCACCAAGATCTTGCTATGATCGTTATGGCCCTTCTTCTATTTAATTTTTTGTATACAAATCACAGTCTTGAACCTATATTATTGCTTATAATTATATCGATCAAAGAAGTGGCAGTTGAGAACCAATTGCAGAATTTACACATTCTTCCGATTTAAACCACGTAAATTTTTTATTTTATTTATGGGAATATTTTGAAATCTCTCGTGTATAATATTCCTAATATTATTGTGAAAGTATGTCTTATTGCTTTGTGTGATAAAATGTGAAATACTCCGGAATTTTTTAATGTCTTCGACAATCCATGAGACTTCAATGCAAGGTTTGTATTGATGTGGAAAGAAATTGTTTCCAGCAATTTCTTTAATGAAATGTTCTAATCAAAGTTTATTGTAAACAAAAAATATTTATAATTAGAACAGGAAGAATTTCCTATGTTTATACGATTTCTTTTTTTTACAGAGAATAGAATATGTTCTCAAAGTTTAGCCACCTATTTTTAAACATCCTTATATTTGTATAGAAAGTGTCTAATTATTAACAAAACGATCGAAAGAAGCTGTAGATAAACTAAACTAAACAAAAAAATCCTGTATTATTTTACGATTTTTACAATAATTAATAAGAAATTAATTTATAGAAATCTACGAATCAGTGTGCGTCTACGTGTTTTTGCTACAAAAGACCGTCTAGTGTTTACGGTTGTTAGGCACGCGATAAAAGAGCGGGAGGAGTGCTCTATAAACAATAATGTTCCATTCTTGCATTGTTGTTGAACACTTTTCACATTGTCTTGCTGCACGCCAAGAAACCGTAAACACTGGACTGTCTCTTGTTGCCGAATCGCGCAGATACACTAATTCACAAATTTTCATAAATTAATTTCTCGTTAATTATTGCAAAAATTGTAAAATATATGACTTTTCTGTTCACATACACACACAAGTTTTTTTCGCTGTATCTACAAGTCAATTGTGTCAATAATTATCAGACACTATGTATAATGTATATAATATGTACGTAAAACCTTATACAAAGATGAATACGCTGATGAAAACTTATTTCTCTCAGAATTTTTAAAATATTTTAGATTTACAAAGATTTTTGAAGAAATGCTTTGAATTCTTTCAGATAAAAAACTTTTTTAGAAATTATAAAATATAAAACCTTAGACTATATCAGAATTCACAAATAAAAAGATTTCTAGAAAAAATAGACTTTTTCATATGTGTTCAAATGTATTTAATATTTTTCCGTTTTTGTAAGTTTCCTTTAGAAATTATATGTAGAATTAGAAATTCTTATTATATATCAGGATTTATATTTAAAAAATTCCTAGGAAAGATGACATTTCGATATTTTTTCATAATACTTTAAAAAAAAAGTCCTTTATCTGTTGTAATGAGCTCGAACAAGTAGTGCGCGGTATTGTCGATTGGCCTAGAACGTTACCCTCTCTTTTTTGCTTTTTAACGATACATTGAAATACAAAGTACTCCATTATTTATCAGAGCGTAAGTGCTTTATATGTGAATTAAAAGAATTCAATAATAGGTCAATCTCTTTGACTTTTAATACAGAAAAGAATGGCATTAATTAAATTCAATTTTCTTAACTGGAAATTAGTCAAAAAACGATTTAAACGAAAAAAGTGTCAAAAATTTCTGCTTATCTCTAAAGTTTTAGAACACAGTCATTCTTTAGACGACTGTTCTAAAACTTTAAAGATATTTTACCATTGTTTTAATATTAAAATGATATCTCCAATAATATCTCTAATATTTTTGCAGGAAATTTCTAAATCAAAAAAATTCTAAACGATGTAAAATTAATAATATATAATTTTGTAACAAAATATGTGTTTTTTTATATCTAAACCAATTTTTTAAATTTACTCTTGGGCTAACTATATTACCACTACTTTTTCTCTTACACTGATTGTGCATTGCATCACATTTTTAAATCACATCCTAAGTGATAATTCATTACTTTGAGTTTAGAATCTATTAAACACTTTGACGAATATAACCGTTCAAGTTTCAATATAAAATATTAATTATTAACAAAATTATTCGATAAAATAAAAATAAGTGCCATATTATTCTCTTCTCCTCTAAATTTATAGCAATATAACTATTGGATTGATTTTACCCATAACATTCAAAAATCATAGCATAAATTAATTTATAAGACCCGAAATCTTTAAATTACATAATTATACGTGAAATACTACTTTCAATAAAGTAAACGGAATTAATTTACCTGCACAAAACAGTCGCACTAACGTTAGACTAGGGTACAAACGTATCCCAAGCGGAATATTGATGCGTATAAATCAGTAGTTAGTGACTGCCTGACGCACCAGTCGTCTTGATCCCACTCCCAAAAAGTAAAATTGAATTATGGATGAAGTCCCTAAAGAAAATGTCGTTCACTAGCTTAGTAGCGTAGTTCGAAATTGGGATATGTTTGTACTCCAGTGTTCTCTTAAAAAGTCACACTATATAAAAGACGCAGTATCTTGACATTTTTTAACTATGTGTTTTTTAACCAAATGATAGTAAAGTAATGTTTTGAACCTCCTACCATTTTGAATTAAGCTCTGAAATATAGAAAAGTAAAATCTTTTTACAAACAATATATTACATACTGTACCAACACCTACGTATAAATGTCTGTGTCTATTAGTTCAAATCTCCAAATTGATCTAAATATCCTTATTTGAATATTTTAAATATTGTGTTGATTTGAGAAATGTTACAATTTATTTAAAACATTTTAAAAATGTTCTAAAAGATTTATAAAATTTATGTAAAAATTCTGAGAAAAATTTTCATCAGTGTAATAATGTGAACTTTTATTATATATTATACTTTTATGATATTAAATTATTATTACTATTTTTTAAACAGAAGAATCTAAATATTATCTTGACAAAAAGATTCATTCGGATCAAAATATTTCAAAGAAGCTCATGAAAATTCAAGAACATATACTGAATGAAAGCACATGTCCTGATTCGAGAGAGTACGAGGATGCACCGTTGCCTTCTCAAGATCTTTTACGACGTCACGAGGATAGTAGAATTGAAATATCATCGATGAAGAAGGATGATAATTTGGAAGGCGAAGATTTTCTTGAAAGAGCGAGGAAGGTAAGTCTAATCGAGTTCGTAAATGCAGTTATAATGATGCTACTAACTTTGATCGACGCTTAACTGACTCCTTTCGTTTCAAATTCTTTATTTGTCATATTTTAACATGTACTAGTTAGTTGGAATGTTTATAAATTCTTATTTATTTAAATGTTGTTAAGCTATGTTCCTTTATTAATGTATTAAACATGACAATGTAAGTCTATCTAACTCTTACGACCAAAAACTGTTTACAGCTTTGATGGAGACAAATTTTATATATAAAGGATTTGGTGAGAATAAATATTACCAACACAAGTCTCACGATATTTTGATTGGTTAGAAAGGAAAAGACGGGCGTTTATATTTATAAAGCATTATTTATATAGAAAATGCATGCCATATGAAATCGACGAGATTTATTTAAAAATCATTAACTTCTCATTTGTTATGCTTTGCTGTTTGTAACTTTATTGCAAATAAAACTTTATTATAATACGTTCTCTTTTTAGTGTGTATCGCATGACTCATTTGTTATTTTTATACAATAAATAAATGATGTTTATAAGGAATTGATAATTCTTTTTACGAGATACTCATTTGAAATATACTGGGTGATCATCCATTATACCCAATGATCTTCTTTTATTTTAACGACCAAAAATTCCTCTTTCGTTCGACGCCGCTGCACTGCGCAACTCTGTAGATCGTGCTCGATGAGCGCGACGAAGTGAGCGGGAGGCTGCCGGCCGGAGGCTAACCGGAGGCCGGAGGCCGTACCGCGCGCGCGCTATGCCGGTTCAGTCTTGGTTCGGCTGGTTACTGCAACCGATCGGCTGGTGACGTGATACACTTGTGACATGTGTCACGCAAGTGTTACTGCGGTTGTTGTCGTCATTGTTAACGCCGCTTAAATACAAATCGAATTTAGGTGATTGTTATATCGTGCCAAGTAAAAATTATGCTCCGAAAAGAAAAACATATTTTCATAAAAAGTATAACTTGGTGCATCACATATTAGGTTAAAATGCGAAAAACAATAAATTTGTAATTTTTTGAGAGAAACAAAAAAAAATAAACAATTAAATTCTTTTTTCTTCTTTCTAACTTAAATTAAAAGAACAAGAATCTATCGAAATCTCCATTCATTTAAATTATAAACAGATAAAAAGTTATAATTATGCATTAATAAATAAACATATTAATTAATCTGTGAATTTTTTTAAAAAATGAAGAGTCAATCAAATTTGCGAATAATTAAACAATTCTCTAACTCTAACGTAATAAAAAAGTATCATAAACTTATCCAATAAAAAGCAAAAAAAATTTACCAGATGATTTGATTGATCCTTCTATCGGATCATCTCCAGTTACACATGATTTTCACCATGATGTACTACCTTGTCGTTGAAAGAACGCTACCAGTCAGTCCGGTTTTATTCTACCATTTGTTTTCGTCTCTGTTGATGACGTCACCGTATAAAGATATCTGCATAAAGTATTAATGTGTTGTATTATATGTTATAAAAAAAGAAAATATATATTTTTGTATGCAAAAAAATACATGTTTTTAAATCTATTATATTTGTGAATTAATAAGTTGTTGAAAGATGCTATTCTTTTTTTTTGCGCAAAAGAAATATCTTGACTTTCACGATATTTTAGATTTATTTTCTATTTTCCATTTTAAGAAATTAGTACAAATTGAAAAGGCAAGCACTAAAAAAGAATGTCAAGTCGCAAAAGAAAGTTTTATAAGATATCTTTGGTATGTCTCAGACATCACAGACACAATCATTTCCAGTCGTACATTCACGGACTTTTCATACCTTTGGCGAAGTGCCAAAATCAACGTGAACCAGAAAAGACGATTACGCCAACTGGAGACTATGTTAATATATTTTTCATCTGTAAAATCTTTGAAACTATCGAGGAGCTAGTTGTTTATTGTGTCGGGTTTTAGATCAACGTACGTCACTGCAATATATTTAGCACCAGGCATTGAAATCACTGTCCGGTCAAAACGTATGATATAACGTCGCGTAACACTTTCTTAATTTTCAGCAGTTATATTGTCAACAACATATATTGCTCAATTCGTAGCACATATTAATAGCCAGTGAGTATCTCCCTACGTAATTATATCGCGAATATAATTGACAATAGTCTAATTTATTAACAAAACTGAAACTGTTTTGATTATCGTACGAAAGATAAAATTAACAATGATAGTGGATGGTTCTGATTCGATGGAAGCACACGTGCATCCCGAAGGATCTGTAGGGATGAATTCAAGAACAGTGATGCAAAGAGATGAGGATATACCGCAACAAATCATTTCCCCAACTACTACTACTATAAGTACCATAGCTGTGCAAAGCGGAGAAACGCGTGTAGTAATCGCTTTACTTCAAGTAAGGAACATGAGTTGTATTTTTATCAATAATAATAATCAATCAGTTTTAATCAATAATAATTTACAGTCACAAAACTAATTATTCGTATACAGGATATAGGTTTATTTTATGCTACATATTCATCAGATATTATAATTTTTTAGGGAAAACTCTATTGGAAGTGTGAAAACCTTGATAGTGAGACATATCGAAAGTATGTTTTTGATTTGTAATATAAAATAAACTCTTAATATCCTATGTGTTTAGACAATTAGTTTTGTAACTATATATGAAAGTGAAATAAGAACGCCTTCTACGGTCAAGCTGGATCTTAGTGCTTTTTATAAATTTTACTTGTGTGACTTTTATATACCTTTTTTCAAATTCAATCGACTGCGCGCCGAATTACTTTTCCGGTCATAACGCACCTATAAGTTGAACATGAACAGGTAATATTTATTAAATTAGAAATAATTTAATAATTAGCGATGCTAACTTGCAACTTGGTGTTAGACCCCTTATCCCCCCTGAAAAAACTGTAAAGAATTTATTGCGAAAAATATCACCTCAGCCAGGGTTCGAACCTGGAACCTCCCGAATCTCCGGTCCGGGCATTTTACTTTGAGGCCTCAGTGGTCGAAGTGGTAAGATGCCCGGACCAGAGATTCGGGAGGTTCCAGGTTCGAACCCTGGCTGACGTGATATTTTTCGCAATAAATTCTTTACAGTTTTTTCAGGGGGGATAAGGGGTCTAACACCAAGTTGCAAGTTAGCATCGCTAATTATTAAATTATTTCTAATTTAATAAATATTACCTGTTCATGTTCAACTTATAGGTGCGTTATGACCGGAAAAGTAATTCGGCGCGCAGTCGATTGAATTTGAAAAAAGGTATATAAAAGTCACACAAGTAAAATTTATAAAAAGCACTAAGATCCAGCTTGACCGTAGAAGGCGTTCTTATTTCAATTTGTATGTATTACATTAACGGTCGAATATCTCCAATTTTATATATGAAAGTATTTTGTTTATTTAAGGAGATCCTGAAGTCTGTACTGTTTTTTTTTGATCCTGTACCGATTAAACATAATAATCTTGTATCGATCAAACGTAATAATTCTGTGACAATTTTTCGTATGTATTATTTTTATAGATTTGGAAATGCCAGAATTAAAGTATATGCATTAATACATGATTGCAGAATGGTCTTTATGTAGAGAACGAAAAAAAGGTTTTTTAATTCATATCGTCACTTCTTAGACGAATATATGGCATCCAGAGTTGTCAAATCGTGAATATTTACTTGATATAAAAGCTCTATAGTCTGTACTTACGAAATTGAAGTCTCCAGACATGTATGTAGATTACACGAAGAAACAACGTCGTGCTTTTAAAATTAAACTTAGACATCTGATTCAATACAAAAAGCTTATACAAAAATTTATCCATATGTATGCGTGCGATATTGATGTAGTATGTAATGACGTACTGATATTTCGTCAACCGTATGTATGTATCGTAAATCGTATGTGTATAAGTTATTCAGTCGATAAAATTCACGACTTCAGCATCCCCTTAATATCATTTCGCCATTATTTTATCATTTTTTACACATATTTTCAGACTTAAATAAAATCAAATAAAGAAAAGAGATAAAGAATCGATGCTTTGTTGCAATTTAAATTACAGTTTAAAAAAATCCGTTTTTTTTTCAAATTGCTGGAACAAAACCAAAAAAATTTGGATTTTTCCGAAAAATTGGTTTATTTTGCAAAACATTTTTGTTTTTATTATAGAAATAGCATGTTATCTCATTTTTAATGTCCATCATTTATGTGATCCAGGAAGTTATGTAATCTTATTTTTGTTAAAATTTTTAATTTTTCCTTTTATTTTCTGTCCATTTCATAAAACGAAATGTAGCGAGCTACGGACTTGAAAAAAAGTGTAGTGAACTAAGTTTAAAAAAGTCGTATAAAAACAGAATGACTAGTACTGATGAGATCATTATGATAGAACAACACTTTTCAATTATTTAATTTTACAGCGTATATTTTCTGCTTTTACAAAAAACCGTGATCTAGAGTTAATAAATCACATTTTTCCACGATAACAGTAAATATTAGTCAGCTATAAAATTTTTATAAATTTTGAAAAGTATCAAAGTTATACTTTTTAGAGGTTATTTTGATAATATTATATTATATACTTATCTATAATGTATGTCCAAAGTATGTCATTATAATTCTTTGAAGGTAATGTTATTGCTTAACATCTCTAACAGCACAAAAATCCAAAAGACGTCATAAAAATATTCCCTAGACGTCTTTTGTGTGGGTTTATAAAATTTTTCAGATATTTCTACCGTCTGAGATATAACATATTAATTTTATTTAAATATACACAATCATTTTCTTTATGGAAAGAAGCAAATATTTTACGAACGCACGTGAATTTTTCCAATGAATTTTTTTACTCTTGGAAAAAAATAGAAAAAGTCCGCGAAAAATAAAAAAAAAACCAGTTTTTTTCCGGGCCTTTAAAACTATAATTTAAATACATTTATCAATTTGATTTTGTTAACAACAGGCTAATAAATATTTGAACACAAGTATGTTTTTAATGGAAATGTATTACTGTATTACTTTGTAATAAATTTTTTTACTTCAATCCAGTTTTTTTTTCAAATTATATAATAATATTTGATGAATTTGTAGCATGAAATAAATTTCCAATATCCTGTGTCCGGATAATAGTTTCGTTACATTCTGTGTTACGGTTTTCTTTCATTAACGCAAATAATTTTATTCATTCTATTCATAAATTTTGGAAAATACTATTTGAAAATATTTTTGTTTTAAGTAATGTGTTGTTGTGAGATATAGTTTTATTTTTTCCTTCAAGTAATTCTTAGTAAAAACTAATCATCTTTCATGTGATTTCATACATAACACTATGGTCTAGGTATTTCTGGATTCGGTTGCTTCGGTCTATAGCTATTTCCGAGTCCTCTCGAAACCGTAAGCGTTTTAGGTATCCGTTGAGCAAAACGAGTCTCCCGAAACTCCACGAAGGATAAATTTAACCGGTACAGTAACTCCCATTACGCACCACCATGATCAGTTAAACCTATTTTACATACGTTGCGTTGGATTTTGAAATATTTAGGATCACGAGCCTAGTACAATACATACAATTTATATCAAATTTTTGAACGTTCCGTTAGTAATTACAAATTTTAATCTTTATTACTTTAAATACTTTTCAAGAGAAGAATGCCACGGAAAATAAAGATTTCTTTTCCACGTTTAAAATTAAATATTTAATTGTATAGGATTTAAAAAACAAAAATCATTTATATAAATTTTTCTTCTAATATGAATTTCCAATTTAAATTATATTCAACTACACAATGAATCTTGTAAAATTAATTGATAAGTAGATTTGGTAATCAGTGAACTCATATCGAACCAAGAGAGATCTCTCGACACGAATACTCTCATATAATCTAACAAACCGGTATTATGTATATGTGCGAGACGGCTTGAGGCAGGCAGGGCCTAGCTCGGACCCTGGCCCGGTTCAGTGGTGGAGCATGAGTCTTCCTTTTACCGTACCTTCGCCTATATCTTACCTACAATCTAACGATAGTACTTCCATGCCCGAAACAAAAGAGAAAATAATAAGTAGGGATTCCTAAACACACATATTTTTATGATATAGTTACTAACATCACTAAGCATAAGAATTTACCAAGTATTTCTATTGCACGTTGTGATATCACATTTATTAGATTATCTTCTACAAAAACATCTAAGAAAATGAAATAACAAATAAAACAACTAATTTTAATTATTTTTATCATTGAATAAACTTTTATTTCTTTTCTTTTTAATTTCATTGAATTTTCGTCTTTTATCTAATCGAATTATATAGCGCAATTTTAATATAATTTGAACACATTATTTCACTAAAGTTTCTTTCCGTATATATATATATGTACTATTAAAACCATATTTAATTTGAGCCTTAAGACACGCTTAAGACTCTGATTATAAATCATGAGTCATATCTTTTTTCTTAGATAAAATATAAACATATTTCTTAAATTTTCCACAAATACGTCTAGTATTTGTTAATTGCTTTTCGTCAACTAAGCAATATGTTAAAAAATTGTCATGAAATACTGTAGCTCTTTTCGCACATACACGTTAAAAAAAGAAATAATTTTATCGCTCGAGTGGCGATGTATATTAGAAAAGAGAATTGGTCAATCCAAACGTAGTTATTCGGCAGAATGCCAAAGATGAAAATGGAAACATATCTTGCTCCTTCTGTGGCCCAACTTCACGAGGCCGATGAACTCTGGAGAGCCGATATTCTACGATCTCTCTCTCTCTCTCTCTCTCTCTCTCTCTCTCTCTCTCTGTCTCTTTATCTACACTCGTTTTTTATATTTTTCTTCTTTTTTTTTAATAATCTAGAACATTTCGTGCATAAGTAAAACAATGCTATTGCTAGCAACTATTATTGTGATGTTGCCATGATAATGGCCGAATTATTTGCTGAATTAAACTATTGCTTGCATGTTGTCTAAATAATATCTTTTACTTCTGATATGGAACAAAATTGTTGCAATTTTGTCAAAATTTGCCATAATCATACATCTTTTTATCACAATTGTTGCCGCAAAGTTGCTATCAAATTGCTGTACTCAGTTTGGGTGTTTTTTTTTCTTGTAATAAATGAGGACTCACCTTGTTGACAACTGGCTTGTAACATTTTTTAACAAGTATCAGCAAAATATCAACAAATTGTTAAATTAGAATATTGGAGAAAAAAAATCTCTGTTTTAAATTTAATTGACATTATATAAGTTATTGCTAGATGATTTCTAGATAATTGCTAGAAATTTATTTGAGAGCCTTTATATTGCGGCATTAATAAGCGAATTTATATTTTTTTGAGATTCTTCATTGCATTCTGCAATTATTTCAAATTTTGGATACAATATTCTATTAATTATGAAAATAACGATTACACAGAAAATACAGTATAT
>QKQZ01004353.1:0-14099 GCA_003595255.1 Solenopsis fugax | reverse complement strand
AACAAACATAGCACGAAGATCCAGCTACGACCGTAAAAGGCTTTCTTATTTAATTTGTAAAATTTATAAATACGTTTTTATTTTTATATGATTAAGATTAAAATAATAAATAAAGTCATTTGCATATAATTTATTCACTTCATATATATTTAAGTATCACTATTGTGATTTTACACATTCAAATTTCTAATAAAAATTATGAAATTATTTTACTAAAAAAAAAAATTTTTTTTATTACGTGTTAATTATTATATCATTTTCAAATATGTTAAAAAACGTGATTTAAGGCAAAATATGATTATAATTAAGAATATAAAAGATACAATAGAATATATAAAAGCATAAATGTAATTGTGATAAAAATATAAATAACGAATTTATTAAAGAAATACGTGATACACGTATTTAGATTACATGTATTTATTTTCACCTATAATAAAATATAAAAAAACAAATGAGTATTGTATATGCAATAAAAAAATATTTTTGAAGATTGCGTTTTGTTATGGAAAGAAAACTTGCGCGTTGACATTATTCGGCATCGCGCGAATTTATGCCAAGCGAAATATGTGTTATATCTCTCACGATAATTTTACATTTCGTATAATCACGTCGCGATGTCGGCTATTTAATTTCACGGCGAATGATATGCGGCATGCCAGATATATGTAAAATTCACTTTGCACTCGCGCTCGTATCTCTCTTGATACATTTGCCAAGTTCGGTGACTTGATAATACGCGTGCTTCTGCGACATCTATGCATTCTCATGTATTTCCTTAAAAATTTTAGCTAATTACTAAATCGGAAACAAAGATGAAAGAAAATAAAATAAAAAATTTTTGGAAGATAATATCGAGAAATTTTTTTTATTCACATGAATAATATTGTTCGAGCGATTTTATATTTTATGTAATTTTCGTTTGCTTGCAATTAAAATAAACATGAATTTAAACTACAGATTTACAACAGATACATTCTTATAAATTTCATTTATTATATAGGTGTTTAAATGAGAAATTGAAGAATGGTACATTCTTCTTGCATAAAATGTGTAAATATCAACATATTCTTAATTAATATAAGAAAATAAGTTGGGGATAGGTCGCACAATTAATAGATATAACAATGTTACATTTCAAGTTTTTTCTGTTTTATTGAAATAAATCGGAAATAACGCGTGCTGCGCGTTGCGTTGCCAAAAAGCCAAAGCCGCCTAGGTCGCGTGCTGAAACTGAAACATTCTCCGCCGATATCCGACGTATTGTTATTTCAAGCGCATCCTGCGTTTGATCTCAACCTCGACATTGATTCGTGAACAGTGTTTCGCAACGCCGCGTATTCCCATCTAAACGAAGTCCGTATAAAATATAGGTACTCACAACCAGAAATTAAAAATAAAAACGACACCGTTTCGCTTATGTTGTAATGATAAAAATAAATAAAAAATAGAAACGCTCGGCAGAGCCTATATTGGGCGCTGGATGCTATATCGTTTCATCGCTCTCTCACATTTCCTTTCTCTTTTCTCTTACACAACGTAAGCAACTTAGTGAATATTCTATGTTCCGCAAATACAAAAGCTACATTGTTTCAATTTATCACCTGCGAACTCCCCCACCCATATGCGACAAGTGTCCTTTAAGTATCTGTAAAAAGTAAAATCGTAACTCGCGCGCGACAATCCTGTGTCACACAGCTAGCAATGGATGGTGTTTCATGACATACATACATACACATCATGAAATATACATATATACATGTATATATGTATGTGTGTATGTATATATATATATATACACATACATACATATATATAATATATACATATGTAATAATTAATCTCGTGTGCCATACTGAGAAGTGGCATTAAAACTTTATGATTGTCTAGTATATGTCTCTCGAGTAATTACATATATATTTATATACTATATTTCTCAATGAAAAAAACTCCACGCCAGTGGCTGGTCCTGACGGAAGTAATAGAGTATTATTTTCACGAAATATTTTGTCGCCTGATATCTCACGTGTATATATTACGCAAGGAGAGATCGAGAAATTTCACCAACTGTGAATTCTGATTTCGATGCCACAGACACACGAAGATCTCTAATTTTTATTTATAACAATGAAAATGTGACAACTGACATAAGATCCTCTTTCACACGCGTGTGTTGTCTGTAGCAAACAAAATTAAATTCACTGTAATTATACCGTTTTCGATCCTTAATTTAACAGTACTAAAAATAGAATTTTCTTCTCAAGACGTTAAACTATAATTACTTATCCATCAAGGATTACAACATCGAATGTCAGCACCTTATTTCAATTACTTATAGCGCGATAGGTGTATACTTGTTTAATACGCTTAACACGCTTCTTACTTGTTTAATGTGCTTGTCAACTAAATTTGTCGTATAAACTATAATAGGTAATTATATTCTTTTTGTAATTTTGTTCAATTATTAAAAACAGACTGCTCTTAATACATGTATTGTATCCATATAAAAATCATATGCGTTACAGTAAATCAATACTCATATTGCATTTCAGTAAAGGTGACAGTATCAATAATAAATACTGTAACTGAAAAACTAAAATTTTCAAAACAATTATCTTCCTGAAAGATTTTTTAAATTACAACAGAACTAAATTTTATTATAAATTAATACATAACTCTTTTTAGAAATATGTTACTGATAATATAATATTGAAAAATAATTATAATAAAAGATCGTTACAATATTTTTAATTTCTGTTGTCAAAAATAATGTAAAAATAACATGGACTATGGATCAATATAAAACTATGATCTCTCGTCACACTATATTACATAAAACTAGAACAATATATTAAATGCAATTGAACACAGATACACACAAACACGTGCGCGCGCGCACAAACACACACTCTTCCGTTCATAAAAATCTGCAAATGCGCTTTGATTAAAAAATTAAAACATGTACGCGATAAAAGCACAGAAGAGAAATTTATGCAGAATGATTCTTAGTTGTACATCGAAATTTTAGGGCATCAATTTACAGCACAATAAAATAAAAAAAGTGACATAAACATTAGTTATTCAGGCTTTAAAAATGTTTTTTGTGTTCAAAATCATGACAATTCAAAGAAAGTATTGCAAGTTTTCTTGCACAATACATCCAGATAAAAAAAAATTAACATTTATTAATATTGTTCTCTTCTGCTTTTAATAAAACAAAACTTTAGATGTATTCCCTGTATATATATATGGACACTATAAATATATAGACACTTTAGATGTATTCCCTGTAAATATATGGACACTGTGAGTTTTTTCAATTTGTTAGTTTAGAAAAAAAAACCTGGATAATTTGTCATAACAAGTTTTTTGTACTTTAAAATTTGGCATTCAAAATATTAAAAATAAAGAATCCTGTATAAATATCATATGGTGCTGCCATTTAACATTGCCGATTCAAGTGCATATGTAAACGCGACATTCAAATACTAGGTCACAGAGCTCCGTCACTTATTGGCTATGAAATATTTAAGTATATTGTTTGGTTTTGGTTTGCTGGTTGTGGGCCAAGAACGAGTAACCTCTCTCCTCTCAACGGATAAAGTCTTGAAAACTGTAGTGTCTACCGTAGGTGATAATTGCATTGGTGATGAAGGACTTAGTCTTAGACCAGCCATTTCGTTACTCGGCGATTCTCGAGGACCTCTCAGCCACACTTCCAACTTGGTTTTCTTCGGTAGCGGTTCTGTCTCGTTTTGCAAGTCGTCCTCTGTATTTTGACTTGTCATGCATAACTTCGAGATTGGTGAGCACGAAATACTCGACGCAGCAGTACTTGTCAAGCTCATCGCCGATTGATCAGAGCTGTCGTTGCTGTCTTGATTAATACTCATCGGCGATCCCTGATTTGCTTCGGAAATACCTTCTTCGGAGCTGATGTCTAGAACGGAATGGACGGCGACCTGTTTACACAAGAAGGGTGCGATACTACTTCTGCCATATGATCTCTCCTCGAACTTCGTGAATGCAACTCCCAGAAGTGTCAAATGGAACGGCTTGGAGACATCAACTATTCGATGGAATAGCTTCATGGCGAGTATCAACATTTTACTGTGATCGTACATGCCGTTTCTCGTGGACGGTAAGAGATGTTTCGGCAACGCGCATTGTCTAGTTTCCCTTTTACCCGAAGTGGGTTTGTTCAAGTCATGCTTTCTCACTGTTATTCTCATAGCAATGGGAATTCTACCATCCTCCATTGCTAGCTCGGTTAATCTTCTTAATAGTGCACCTAATCGCGATTCTACCTCAGCTACCAGAGAAACGCTTTTGAATCCATCTTCCAGACCTATGGATTGTTTCTTTCCAGATGGTTTTACTGCTGTGTCATCGATTCCCTCCGCATTGTCCTTCAATCTTCTCGCTAGATCCACGCCAATTTTTAATTCTAGATTTTCTAAAGGTATTCTGCGTAAATCGTCAACTGTCCTTATATTATTCGATAACAATAATTCTGTAGTCTTTTGTCCAACACCAGGTATCTTAGACACAGAACCTATCGCGGAGAGTAACATTGGACCACTGCATGGAAAGATTAATGTCTGCTGATTTGGTTTGTTTAACGATCCAGCCAATTTGGCCAGAAGTTTATTATGTGCTATTCCAGCGCTGCAAGTAAGATGCAATTCTTCGTATATGCGATTCCTTATCTCGGCTGCTATTTTCGAGCCGATCATCAGACGTGTATGGCAGCCACATGGACACTCCTCTTCCGAGGGTCCAAATATTTTGCTCACTTCTTTCAAATCTTCAAATTCTATACTCGAGCTACTCATGTCAAGTTCCGTATCATTTTGAGACTTGAGCTGTTTTTCCACTATTGACGTAACATCGAGAAAATTATCGTCAAAGCCTAATCTTTCCACTAATGGCGTAAACTGGTGCAGAATTTCAGATATTTTGGTCGAATAGTTACGATAGTTTGTTAAATCTTCTCCGTTTACCAATGTCAACTCCGGACATAACCGCAAGGCTTCTTGCACCGACATACATTTTCTTATTCCATATTCTCTCGCCAGGTAGTTGCTGGTGACCACTATGTTCTTTTGCTGAACACCTAACGGCTTTCCCTCCAATTCGGGATGATTAATCATTTCCACTTGAGCGTAGAAGCAGTCAACATCCAAATGAATGATGGTTTTTGGATGACGCATAATGGTATCAAAACATGCAGTATCCATGGATGTTTGTTACAAAGCAGTATCTTCATAAATGATACAGATCACACATAAAATTCTCACGTTCCACTTCTCAGAGCTTCCTTAATTGCATCTGCAATAAAGATACATATATATAGATATATACATATATAGTTGATAAGTGATTTTGGAGCGCTTAGACTAAGAAAGAATGTTTTACTTTTGGGAGAATTTCTGTATAAATTTGCAATGCACTTCGGTTTCGCAGCAAGAGGAAAATATTTCCAGATAATAGAATGAAGGCCACAGATATCAGTCACTCGTGGGAAACGGAATCTGTTGCGCTACTGTCAGTTCGCGTAGGGGCTTTCACTCCCGAAAGTTGTTTTGGCGCTTTCGGTGGATCCTCAATCTAGCCTCAGGATATGGGGCACGTTTCCGTCAATTGGCAATTCGTGCGATCGGCAACACAAAACAATACTCTCATGACAAACTAGAGATAGAAACTTGTTTACAGCATGCAAACCAATCAATTAATTAATTTTCACATGGTAGCCATGTTTTTAAATTGTCATAGATACAGATGATGTATACGAGAAATTCCAGGATCTCTGCACGGACTAACCAAGTATTCGAGATATAAGATGGTCATATTCATTTAGTAATGGAAATTGTGATAAGAGATACCATCAGAGACTTCTCGTGGAGAATCATGAAGAATTTACGCTTATGTCCGATGTTTAGTGTTATGGCGTTCCGGTAATGTTATGGCGAACCAATAACAGAGCATTCTTCATAGGGAATAATTTTATCCCTAGAAACTATGTCTTCTTGGCTGTGTTCGTAAATATACTGCCAGCACTGAAAATCTATAGTTTACGTTACGTTAGATGCATTCAGTACTACGATTGCTCACTGAGCGGCTAAGTAGCAGTTGAATGTGATTGGTTTTTATCTTTAAATCCAACCAATCATCTTCAATTTCCACTTAGTCACTCGGTGAGCGGTCGCTCATCTGGATGCACCCATTAATGCAATAAAAGAAATTTGCATTTGTTTCAGAAAAAAAATTATTGAAATTTGCTAATAAAAATATTAAAATATGAAGTTTCATTTATCGAAAAATAATTTTATATTACAATATTTTTATTTTATTAGCAATTTTTTTATATAAAAATATAATTTATAAGATATTTTATGCAAATTTTTGAAAATAAGCAAGTATATATATTTGCCGAAACTTACTTTAAGTAATAGATGCTTTAAGTAAAGTATCATCCGTTTATCTACTGATTATATAAAATCAGTTCAGATTGTGTAAAATCTGAAATTCATCAAATAAAGAACTTCTTTATCTTCAGCTACACCTCTTGACGTAGCTCTTTTTAATAATAATAATAAATTGATTAAAATATAACATGTTTTTTATATTTTAATGCGATAACGAGAATTCAAATTTTTTATTCCTTTTTGTTTTTTGCAATGAAAGAAACAAAGACAAACAATTAAGAACTTAAGCCTGCTTTCCTTTTAGAGAACACTTTTACACGAACAGTCGACACTTTTAACACAAAGCGATACACGTCGCTTTCCATTTACAATTTGATACAAACTCAATCGACACTTTTCGACTCTGGAGGAGAATCTGAGTGTGTTCGAGTGCATTAAAACTAGTGTCAATTTGTGTCTTCTAAAAAGAAAGCAGCCTACATAAGCCTGATGTGTGTACGTGGTGTGTTTCGTGCGTACGATATATGAGTAATTAAATCATTATATTAAATAAAATTTAGAAAACATATTTAATAAAAAATAAATGTATAGTTTCTACAGTAAAAGCAACACAACTACTAATAAGAATTAAAAATTAAAACAATCTAATATACTTCTATTTACATTAAGCATATTTTGCTATACTAATTATTATATAAGCAAAAAAAGATAAAAAATGTATTGTAATTTAAAAAGATTTAAATAATAATACAAATTAGCATTTTAAATATATAAAAAATGATTACTACTTTGCGCATTGTTAATTAACCGCGCCTGACTCGTACTCGCCGCATATTCCTTTGTTTTTATTTAACTTTTCACGAGTCTTATCTATTGTTTTAAAAAATGATAGTTTCAAATATCTAACAAATTTTGTCAATAAATTAAATTATTGTTAATCATCCCATTAAATAGAATGTGAGGTATTTATTAATGTGTTGACAACTGTTACAATAAAACGATTTCGATGGCGTAATACATTACAAAGTTGTTGAAAAAAATTGAATTAAAATTTGAAAAAGCAAATGTATCATTAATCTCATAATTTTTTAAGCTATTTTTTAAAAATAAATTTTAAAATAATTCGTACAGCAATATGTTTAATGTAAACAAAAGTTTATTAGGGTATTTCAATTTTTACAATTCTTATTAGTAGCTGTGTTGCTTTTACTGTAAAAACTGCATATTTATTTTTTATCAAGCATATTTTATACAAATAAATTTTGATTTTGATTTTTATTTATTGTAATTATATTTTCAGATTTATTATTAATTGTTTCGGAACAATTTGTAACATCACCAATTTTGTCGCACGTGTAACTTGATCTATTGTACTTGATCAGAGAACACGGGCGTATCACTTGATTGATAGTACAGATAATTCGATAGAAATTGAACTTTGTGCTAAAACGAGACTCAAATATCGATTGAGAGATACGGAAGAAGTGCACATCAGCAGCACTTATAGGTATAAGAAACTGAAGATTAAGGCCGATATTATTCATAGTTATTCTTATATTTCAGTCCGTTTCAAGTGTTGTTTTAAGACGACATCAACTAATCACAAAATCATATTCTTATTTCAAGGCCGTTGTTAACGGCCTTGATTAATAAGAATCGATTATAAATACCAGCCTAAGAGTTCTTAACTTATATTTCGTGTCCCCAAGTTTATATTAAGTGATATAAAAGATAACCATTAAACATCTCTAAATCGTCTTTTTATAGGATTATATTTATTATCATTAGGAGTGTATTATACTACTATCTTATTATTAGATATAAATAGAATTTTCAGTTTCAGAGGAACGTATTTTTAGACACAGAAGAAAAATAAACTAAATAGACAAAGATCTCTCCTGTATAAATTTCTCATGTTAAACTTGGATTAGTTCGAAATCCTAATCAGTGGTTTTTGATATGCTATTTGACTCCGGTCTGTTGAAAATTTGTGGTATCCTTCGGTCCCATGCAAACAAAAGCTGTAATCTTTGAATTCTGCATACTTAGGAAAATAAAAGAAAATGAAAGGATTAATTATGATTAATCACGATTATTTAATAATGCGGTTCAGAATCCTATCACGGTTAATTCACGTGAAGAGCACAATGTATGTAAATTAAAGGAACAAAACTTAAAAAATAACAGCATTAATAATAATTGCAATGGTTGCCAAACAAATACGCTAAAAATGCGGTTGTTGTATTGTAGAATCTAATGTAACAATAAATGATCTAGTAGAAAATATTACAGTGCAATAAAAGTTTTAAAACAGAGATTATATTTTATTTTCTTAACTAATTCTAAGCAATTAATTCTTTAAATTTTTTCGATATCATATCAATGCGAATTACATATTTCGATAATGATACATACATGCAAACATTGATAATATTGACCAGTTGAGATAACGCCTCTCTCAAAAATTTTAAGGCCTCAATTGATAAGATTATATCAAAGTCAACTGGACTTGGCACCATTATTCATATTAATTTCGATAAAAAGTTATTTATGGTGGTAATAATTTTATTTTTGTAATTTTATTCATAAAAAGCGCAGTGCTTGTTTCAAAACGCTACTCTTATCTCCACCATATCAAAAAGTAAATAAATAACTAAATTAGAAATCCTGCTGAAAATATCCGATTAAAACTATTAGAAAGCTCTATTCGGTCTAGTAAAATTGAATTGTGTTTTTGAACCTGCATTTTCTAGTAAAACATAACTTTCAAATCGGTTGTATAGTACAATGATTGAACTCTATACAGTTCAATTGAATTGTTTTCTTGAATTTTCCAATTGAATTGTGAATTTGAATTTTCCAGTAAAACATATAGTACAACCAATACAATACAATCGATTAGAAAATAATTATGTTTTAGTGAAAAATGCAGGTTCAAAAACACAATTCAATCTTACTAAACCGAATAGAGCTTTCTAATAGTTTTAATCGGATAGCAGTACTTATACGCTTACATTTACGTTAAAAAATGTTGTCATATAAATAATGATTGTATGTGCTATGCAATGCTATATGTGTTTAATTATGACCTTGCACAATTTTAATGATTCTTTATGATGTGCTATGAATCTTCCTGATCTAACAAGCCTCTCGGTGCATCGTGATTAAATTACGAATCATTCCACACTATGATCCTTTCGTTCCGCAAAAAGATAAAATATTATTTTTTTCAATCGTTATCTAATCAAGAATTACCATGTCCAATCCATTTTTTATTCACACACTCAACAATTTTCTTTTTAATCTCTAATAAATATAAGTCATGCCTCTTGATGAAATAAAATTTAATTATTAGTATATTAAATTTTTAAGGGAACATTTTAATTTGACGGGTCAAAAAGATCGATTTTTTTCAACGAATTTTTCAATTTTTATACTATTAAGAATAAGCTTGTAAAACGATTTAATAAAAATCGAACAGTTGTAATTGTTTTCACGTTCTGAAGAACGCAGAGTATATACTTGATCAGTCAAACAATGGGCGATTTTACGCAGTGTTAACGACACGCGTGAAATAACGCACAAAGTCTTTATTAATTTGTTTGTAATCAAAACCGATCTTTCTCTTCATCTCTACAAAATATATCGAAAAAGAAAGAGGAAGATATATTTTATGGACTTAGTACAACAGAATAAAATAAATCATTCTTTCTATATATGTAAACTTTTTACAAAATTTCAAACGCGTTTTTCTCCATGTTTTTCAACCTAGATCTAAAATTTTCTTAGAAACTACTGAACCGATCGACTTTTATCTTGAAGCAAAATATTCGTAATATTTGTGACTACGGTTGTAATTATGAAACTAAGATTTTTTTAATATCTTGAAAAGTTCTTTTACAGCTTGCAAAAGTTTAAGTTAAAAAATTTTGCAAAATTCCGTTCTTTATTTTTAATTGATCGCCATTTTGTTTAACACTGCGGTAAATGATTTATTTTAATTCCAACGATAATCACATTTAGGTAAATTAAAATAAATCTTAGATTTATTTTAAGATCAAAGGACGCTATTCCTCGGATAGTATAAATAGAATTTTTTAAATTATGTTGTATTTATAAATAATATTTCTATTTTATATTAATAACAAGGACTAAAATTTAAATTTTGATAAAGTTAAAGAAATAATAAACACGTATTTATAACACTAATATCCCAGATACGTGTTTTCAGTGCAAAAAAATTCGTAAAAATAGCCTTTAAAATAGTTCTTGCAGATGCAAGTTCTTTTGTCTGACAATTGTAACTCTCTCTTCCGAGCTTCACAGAAAAGTATATCTTTCCAAGATCATAGCAGTTATATGCACTTTCTGGACATTAACAGCCTCGTAAATTCACGAGTTTTTAACAAACTGTACAAAAATTATAGTGAATTTTATCATTTAAAACATACCAATATTTATCGGTGCATAATATGAATATAAATGGAGAATTTGATATAATACATTAAAATAACTTTATTCTTTTTTAATGCTTTTATTAATAAAATATTTAATAACTTTATAAAACTCAAAAAATACAACAATGAATTTGTAAATGTTATAAATACATGTATATTTGTACGTAGAAAAGAAAGTGGTATTATGACCACCCACTTATGTACATTTTACACAATAACTTTATTAAAAATCAATATTTTAAATTAAAAACTTAACTATCATTTTTATCAAAAGATTCTAGACTTAAAGTATGGTATATTTATTATATTTATGTATGTGTTACATTAATTATTACAACTAGGAAATAAATATTTTTGTATATAATATATATATATATATACTGTGAGAATTCGCGAAAATGTTGTATCTGCAGGGGTAACAAAAGAAGTAAAGACGGCTCTATTTTTTAACAGATATGATAACATGTCCTTCTATCATGTGATAAGGTGATTATAAAAGCCGACGCGCATTAATTTATTCAGTTATGTATTTAACTGACTAATTAGTAAGGTGTAAAGGATATTTTCATATATCTCACGAAATTTGTTTTCTCTTCAAGTACGAATAGAATAGGCGATAGGCGATGAAGGGTGAGCATTTACAAATTTTTATAATAAAAATACTGTAGCAATAAACTATCGAGAGATATTTATCATAACGGAATTATATGTAAATAACTTCCTAAAAACGAATTTATATATAAATAATTGATATTTCAACTGCAATAATAACTGACAAAATTTTGATCAGGATATTTTTTGTTCGATACAGGAATACACTTAATCGCCTTCTTGGCATCTTTCACTGTGATCATCGCAAGTAAACTACCAGATATTTTTGAGGCTGAGAATGAATGTCCTGTGGTGGATACTTGCCCGCCGAAATTAATATCTCACGAAACGAATTGCGCGCAGTACTACGAGTGTAAAAACGGTCAGAAGCAATTGCGTACTTGTGCGGCCGGCCTGTACTTTAGCAAAATTTGGCGTGGTTGCGTCAACTGGGATATTTCGGATTGCCCAAATACCCCGACTCCGGGCCCAACTCCAACTCCTACCCCCAAGCCAGACCCTTCGCCTGATTGCAAGAAAGACGGCGATCTAGTAAAACATGAATGTCAATGCGAAAAATTCTACGAGTGCAAAAGTGGTTGGAAAGCTCTGCGTGAATGCCCGGCCGGAGAAGTCTTTATTCCTGAGAAGTCTTCTTGCAGACCGGGCTATAAGGATAAGGACGGAAATTGTAGGGAAAACGGACCAGATCCAGATTGCACCGGTAATGAAAGAAAACCTCATGAGTGTCAATGCGAAAAATATTATGAGTGCTTAAATGGTTACTGGGCTTTGCGCGAGTGCCCTCAAGGATGGCATTATGACAATACGACAGAGGGTTGCATACAAGGTCCCTGCCACCCTGATCCCAGCGAATGCATCGAAAAGGATAAAAAGTATCATGAATGTTGTTGCGACAAATATTATATATGCAAAAATGGAGATTGGGTCTCCGAAGATTGCGAGGACGGTAATCATTTTAGCAACAGTAGTAAAGCGTGCGTGAATCCAAGAGATGCTCACTGCACAAATTATGTACTTGGCGATTGCTCAAGGAATTGTATCAAAACATGGAAACACGAGTGCGACTGTAGATTGTGGTACGAGTGTGTAAATGGAAAGAAGGTTGAACACGGTTGCGTTTGGGGAAACTACTGGAATAAAGCTACTCTTAGATGCGACGTCAAGGGAAACGTAGCCTGTAAAAATAGCTGGGACTAACATTATGTAGATAACCATAGATTTCGCAAAAGGTATAAAGAAGTTGAGAGTAACGAGGAGTACAAGGAACATGTTGTATACTTGCTAAAACTATGCTGTTGTATTCGTAGAAATTTAGATAATTTTGCGTTGAGATATTTTAATAAATCTGATAATTTAAAAAATTGTTCAAACTTTCTTAGTATTTTTTAATATTTCTAATATATGATTGTTATTTCCAATTTAAATAAAAGACTTAAATATAGAGATAAAAAAGATCTCTTTCTTTCTCTCTTCCTCTCTCTCTTTCCCTTTCTCCATTATATATTGTTTTTTTTTTAATAGTTTGCAGCAAAGTTAAGATATGTCATATACCATACACAAATCATTTTATAATTATTCTCAATACCAGCAAATTATGATGAATTATATCACTATAGAGATTGAATATATTTTAAGAAATAAGTAAAACCATATTATCAATAAAAATTTCCTCTTTCTTCTTTATGGCCACCACGAATCTTTTATTCATCTTTAGATACATCTACCAGATTTAAATATATGTTAAATATATGTTAAATATTTATTTTATAATATGCAAATATCTGAGAAAAAAATAAAAAATGGAAAAACATTTAAAGGAGCATTTCAATATCGGTAATATAGTCTCAAATAAAATAATTAATCCTTTTAAAATAAAAAAGAATTCATTTTCTTGAGTTCTTTTTGAATTTTTTTTAATTTATGCAAAATGAACTGAAAAAGAATTTTTTCCCATAGTTAAAAAGTTGAAAAAGGATTTCATAAAAATATATCTTTTGACTTCTTTTGACGATAATTAATTTAATTAAAGTTGCATTAATAATACAGTTCGCATTCAGTAACGATAAAGTATGTATATTTAAGTATAATTAAAAATAATTTTGTTTTTGAGATGTTTAATGCTTGTAATATAGTTTTAAAGCCTTGGGAAAAAAGCCGTTTTTTTTTTCAATTTTTCCGCGGATTTTTTCGGTTTTTTCTCAGGGGTAGAAAAATTCATCAGAAAATTTCAAAAAGTGTACTATGGTGGTACTTCATCAGTATCAAAGTTACCTGTTTTACGATATAATTTCTTAACTCTAGCTCGCCACACTTATTTTCGAGTCAGTAGTTTGCCATACTTCTATTCGTGAGACAGCTCGATTTTTCGTCTTATCACTTTCATTCTAATTAATATTTTAAAGCTTGTATTGTAAAAATTAAAAAATACATAGTCTATAAATACCATATATAAATACATGCTCATAAGATAATGGCAGGTCGAGAGAATGATTTGAAATAATTAAATTTATAACAATATACAGGAAGAAGTAAATTAATAAAACGAGATTACACTTTAAGAATTCACCGGATCAGGGTATGGCGAACTAGAGTTAAAAAT
>QKQZ01004342.1:0-31748 GCA_003595255.1 Solenopsis fugax | reverse complement strand
TTAAGCAACAAATTAGCAACAAAAGAGCACTAAATTTCTGTGTATGTTTTATTGAATTGTGCTGAAGTGGCTGTGCCAGCTTAATAGACGTGATTATTTTAATATAATAGATCTGCACGTGAAAATTATACCAAATATGTATACTTAATATAAAAATACATCTGTATATAAACAATATTATCTAAAAATTATCTAGATAAAATTTTATATCATATAATTTTATCTTTTAGTTAGATAAATTTAAAATTAAATCACCTTTATTTTATCTAAGAGATATGTTTACATGTAATTAATCTTATTTTTATCTAGAGAATTTTTAATTATCTAACAATAAATGTAACACTGGTTGAAACACGCTGTACATCCACGTATGAATACGTAGGTAGTTCCCGACATACCGGGCAGTCTTGCCTCGCGGATTATCGTTTCCACGAATATAAAGCGTCTCCGTACCGGCGTTACACTGTCTACGAAGAAGAGACACGGGAAACAAAAGAGAAAAGAAAAGAGAAATACCACACTCGAGGTAAAAGATGGAGATATCTATCTTTGGCGAGATACTTGAAAAAATATAAAACCGCAATTAATCTAGCAGACACGCTGGTGTATTATAAAAGAATTTGTATTAAAAAAAAAATGGAAGCGGTTTGTGTCCGTACAAGAAATTGCAGAAAAGGGAATTTATGACTCTGAGAAATTAAGAATTTATGATACAAAGGAATATCAGAGATCTGCAGCATTTGCAGGATTCAACAATCGCGAATTCAGGTAGTCGTAATGTTTGCAACCTAACGATTTATAGACCGACAATTCTACGAAAACTGAGGACGTTTACGCTCAAGATTCGAAGGCGAGTATAATTGCCTAAAATATATTTCAAATAAAATTAAAATTAAAATTTTAAATTGCCTTGCCAAGAAATGTTTTTTTTAAAATGGATATATTTATCAAAATTGGAAAAATTAGAAAAATAATATTATATAATAAACGATATATAAAAAGACTAAATAAAGCAAACAATTAAATGTTAAAAAAATAATGTGTCTTTAATCTTTAACTATAAATTGTGTATGACGTCTTGATTTCATAGAATTCTCTTCAAGTATGCATATAAATTGATTTGACAATAAAATCTTAAAGAAATACATAATGATGTCGATATTTTAAAAATTTAACACCAATTGTTTGTTCGTTTTACTTGGCCTTTTTATTATATATATCATTTATTATATTACCTTTTAAAATTTATATGAACTGTTACTTTGTTAAATTTGGAAAAATTACTTCATAAAAGTAACTGCTCAGATAACAAAGTAAAATCATGCATATCCATGATTGCTTATGATGCTGGCAACTTGCTTTATGTTTATATTCAATGATTTCGAATATACCGACACTGAAACAATACGCAGGCAACAATATATTGCCAGTAGTTTAATGAAAAGATAGCAGCATCAAGTTACCTTAAGTTGTCGGAAATACGATAACTTGTGAAACCTATAAATTATTACAACAACAAGAGTACAATTTTGATGATAACGATTTCAAAGCATGTTGCTAGTAAATATCCAAATAATATCCAAAGTTGTCATGTCGTAAAATTAAGTGCCATTTTTAATAGCTATATGTCAGAACTACACAACTTTAAAAGAGCGGGAAATATTAATTAATTTTAAATTGATTTTTAACTACCTAAAAACATGTTGAATTATTTATTTGTATTTAATATATTATGGATTATTAATATATTTTGGATTATTTATTTGTACCTAATATATCAATATTATTGGTTTCAGTAAAAAGTAACTTCATATTTTTAGGTAAAATTCAAAAACAAGATTTTCGTATTAAAAAATATCTTTTTTAGTTTAGTTCGATAATCTTTTAGGAAAATTAAAGATTTTATTCTCCCAGAACTTCCCAGTTTTCTTGACGAAAAACTGTTTAAGGTGCTTTTTGTAGCAAAGAAGTAAAATTTTTTCCATTAAGGAAATTCTGCAGACCTGAACAAGTGGAAATCTGATGGTGCCAGATCAGATGAATACGGAAGATGAGGCAAGACATCTTAGCCAAGCTGTAATAATTTTTGCCAAAGATACGTGAGATCTAGCGTTGTTTTGATGAAATATAACACCATAATAATTGTTCAATTCTAGACGCTTCTCATCGATTGCTGTCTTCAAACAATACAATTGGGAACAACACTTAATTTTTGTAATCAATTGTTTGGTTTTGCGGAAGCAGCTCGTAATACACGATTCCTTTCCAATCCAATCAAATATATATAGCATGACTTTTTGCTTCGGTGTGGTTTGCAGCGATTTATCTCGTTTTCCCCATGATATTTTGCGCTACACATTATTATATACAATCCATTTTTCGTCATCCATTATCATCTGTTTTAAAAATGTTTTCATTGCGTTTGAGCAATAAATCGCAAATGGAAATGTGGTCCATTAAATTTTTTTCGCTCAAATTGTGAAGTACCCAAATATCGTATCGAGACACGTAACCAAGCGTGTGCTGAAATGGTTCACAACGGTCTTTTGAGATACGTTGATTATCTCTGCGATCTCTCGTGTCGCATGCATAACGTTGGTTATTTTCAATCAATGTCTTGATTTGATCGTCATCAACCATTAATGGCCTACCTGAGCGCTTATCATCATCACATTGTATCACCAGCATGCAATTTCGCAAACCCAGTTTTGACACACACGTTCGCTTATGGCATTTTCTCCATACATAGCACGTATCTTTTTTTTATTTACGTCACATTTTTCCCTTTGCGAAAAAGAAAAACATCAAAATGTTAAAAAAATATGTATGTGCTGTCAGAAATTGAGTAAAGATTGATAAAGATAGTGAGGATACTAAACACTTCCTCTTAATAACATATATCTGCCCACAAAATATTTTTTACTCACGAAATTATTTTTTACTCAATTCAATATCAAATCAAAACAAAGGATTAACAACTTTTAGCTAAAAAGCCCGCTAAGCGAGCTTTTCAAACTTCGTGATAAAATTATCCTAAACCAATGATTTGGGATTTATTTTAAAAAGATTTTAAAGAGTAAACTTTTAACTTTAATGTTTAAACTCTTAATTTTAATGTTTATGTTAGCTATTCTCGAAGATAATTTATCATTTTATTCTGCTAAACGCAGAGTATGATGACGAATAATTTTGTAATATGTATATATAAAGTAACTATAAAAGTAACCATGAAATTAGTTACGAATAAAATGAAATAAAGTCAACTTTTACTTATTGAAAAAAACTAATTATAACTTTGTTACAACTAACGAGTTACTTTCGAACTCTGGTATTTACAACATAAAAAAATTGCATCAGTTAACAAAATTATATTTTACAATTGCAACTATAATAGAGTAGTTATATTTCGCAATGTCTTCTGTCGCTATTTACATGTCGCTGCAAATCATGTGGAACGTTATAAATATTTTATCCTCGCATTTTTTATTAACATTCGTCATTCCATAATTATATGGAATAACATTTTTATTACATCTCTTTCTCAAGTTGATCCTACATAACTGAAGGTCGTAGTCTCCACTTAATGTATGCTCATGCGTGTTCCATGGTGACTGTCTTAATAAAGATACTCTTGGTAATTTGCTATTGCCTTCCGAGAAGTGATGATCAAGTAAAAATCTGATGTTTAGATAGATTTGAATCTAGACATGTGGCACAAAGAGCAGACGCGCAACTTTTATGCCACAATCACCACATTATTACATTTATTGCATCGTGTGATATTATATTTCTTTGAAATCACAACAAACGATAGTTCTTGGAAAATATCACGCATTCTGCGGTTACATTTCCTAACTAGTTTCCTCGCAACTTCCTGCATCGTGCGAATGCAGGATGAATGCGTCGCGTACGCACGATGACACATCGATCGAATTTGTCGTACGAGCATGATCCATTGATAGCTTGGAAAATAATATATTTATCAAAACATTTTATTCTGAACAAATTCATCATAAATAAAACTTTATCTTCGAACATATACTATCGCTCAATAGTTTCAGCACATCTTACAATTAGATTTTCTCGCATTTCATGAATAGTTAAATATAAAAAAAGATTTCAAAAAAATTTGAAAAAGTTATGCAAATCAAGCATTCTTATAAGATCTTTTCTTATAAGATTATTTCTTATTTTTGTTTAAATTCAAAGTAAAAAAAAAAACGTTTTATAAGAAACGAGTTTTTACACAAGAATTCAATGTCATGGAGAAAAATCATCTAACAAGTTTTTTTATTAAAAAAAAAGTATTTTAAAGCTTAGAAAACTACTGTGAAGTATTGTTTTATTAATTATTGTCCAATGTTTCGTCAAATTACAGCTTCAAAGTAGAAATAAATATTTAAAAAATATCAATTTTCAGTTTTATGTATTTAATTTAAGAACAAATTATCAAAGACGAAACTAACAAACATATTTAAAGCTTTACCTTTTCTTTTTTAAATGTATTTTTGAAAACTTTTCTACGACTTTTTTTAATGAGGTACTTTTCGTAAAAACATCTCAAGCACACTGAAAAACTTTTGAGCAGTTGTATATTTAATCCTAATTGGTATTTACGCTCCGAAATTTTCTTAATTAACGGTATTCGCGGGTCCAGTGTACTTGGAAAAAAATTTTAATTTAAATATATCTTTGTTTAATTAACGTAATTTATTTTTATTTTGGAAATCAAAATTTCAAGGAATAAAATGATATACTTAAAATTATGTAAGATTGCGGAAAACCTTTGTTATAAATAATTTTTGATAAATCTATCTAGAAATTTGGCGCGTAATTGAAAAAAATGTCTGCAATAAATCCGCGAATACAAATTAGGGTTAAAACTTTCACTTTCTCATATTTCATATATATTTTATGCGTTTATTTAAGATTTCCTGTTAAAAAAAAGTTATTTTAACTCAAAAATTATTTGAAATAATTTTTATTAATCCCGAAATGCGCAAAATTTCTCAAGAACTATCATCTGTTACGATTTCAAAGAAATACGATATATAACATTACATTGACACAAGAGAAACAATTAATGATATGACGAATAATACGATAAAAAGTGTGACGATAAAATATTTACTATGTTACACATAATTTGTACAATATAAGGCCTGTTTTTTTATAACTAAACAACTAATATATACTTTCTGTACTCAAAGTGAAATAAATATAGATTTGAAATTTGGTGAAAGCAAGAAGGAAAATTCCAATATAATTTAATTTAGTCCATAATGCAGCAATAAAAAACAAACTTATACACATAATAATTGCGAATTAATTCAAATTATTATTACCAATATAATAATTTGAATCTTTCACGAACAAGTGATTCTTGGCTAAATTATTTTCACATTGAAACAAAATTTAATTCAAAGGACTCTTATAAAATAATAAACTAACAATTGAGAAATATTTTCATATTGTCCAGTTATCTCTACTTTCGGCCAAGTCAAGTCGCTTGGCGAATAACAAGCGTGTCCAGTGAGCACACGTAAATACAACGTTGGAAAAGTTTCACCGAGTGAAATCTTATTATCGCCGGTACCATGCACTCGTTTAGCTCGCTCGTTCGCCCGCCTGCTCGCTCGTTCGCTCGAGATCCGACGACCTCGTTCAATTAATTTGCCAACGTTTCGCACCCACAAGGCGCCTGTCATTATATCCCGGATGAACGGACAGTGTGGGCCGACGCGGAATAAGCAGGAAATTAGAAATATATCCGCGTCACTCTCTCGACTCGCCCGTACAGATATGGCAATGGATCGGCCGCGGAAAGGGAATTGCATCATTCACAATAAACGTGTGTCAGACGCCTTTTTTTCTCGCTAATAGAGAACGTCGCAAAAGTGATGTGTAGCAAAAAGCCATTGTCAGAAAGAAAACGTTTATTTGTAAATTAATTTTGTTGCAAATAATAATACTATAGTATTCAATCAAAATAATCACAATATAGTGTATATATAGGGTGTTTAAACCATTATGGAACAAAAGAAAGCATTATTATTTGTAAATTGCAAGAGATATTGAAAAAATTCACATTATTTTGGGAAAAAGTTCTTAAAAACTAATTTTATTTATACAGTTCAAATGTTTCACTACAGTCGAACTTACGTAAAAATAATCTCCGTTTTTTACATGACCTTCGTAAAAATTACTTCGTGATCTCTCGAATAGTAATTTTTCTTCTTGCGTTGACTTCTTCTCGCATACGCTATCATCAAGCATGCACATACAAAAATAGTGAATAAGGTAATGGTGATAAGGTAATAATGATCATAGATATTTATATTATATATTAGTTTTTAAAAGTTACATATACATATGCGTAACATAAAGAGGACAGATGACGTCATGCAATATGGTCCTTGCCTAGAGATATGTGCGCGGTGTAAATTGCGTGTGTGAAGATGTATGTAACATAACGTGGACTTTCATGCGCATGCATGTGTTGTTTGCTCTACACATGCGCATGAATCTTGTACATATGTACTTTTCGGAGCCATATTTCAGGCAAGTTAATAGTCTAGTATAATATAAATATCTATTATTTGCACAAGCGCCGTTATCAAAAAGTGGGAATAAGGAAAGAAGTTACTTTTACAGAGGTCGCGACAAATTACTTTTACGGAGGTTCGACTATATTTGCTTTTAGGGTAGCCCAAAGACGCTTTGGAAAGCTTTCACATGCGTTGCGCAGAGTCTCATTTGGAATCTCTTCCAAATTTTCCAAAAATTCTTTCAATCACTCTAGAGGTGTAAATATCTGGTTCTCAAGAGCTACCAGCATATGATGCCCCATCACAAATTCCAAAGGATTCAAGTCCAGAGAACGGACGCAAGTGTTCAGTTTTGACACAGTTGAAATAAAATTGATGAAACTTGCACGTTAAGCTTAACAGATAATATGCTGTAATAGATAATAGAAACGCTCGTATTGATGTTAAAAAACGTAAATTTAAAAAACTGATCGAAATTACTAGCCAAACAATTCTGGATGTTGATTAAACTTTTATTCCGATCACAATCATAAACGCAAATAATTCGGAAACAATAATTCGAATAATTCCGAATTATTTGCGTTTATGATTGTGATCGGAATAAAAGTTTAATCAACATCCAGAATTGTTTGGCTCATAATTTTGACCAGTTTTTTAGATAATATGCTTTTAAAAAATAACAAATAGTCGTCGGTTGCACTTCTATTTCGTATTAAAATTATAAATAGGAAGATTAAGGAATCTTCTCACTGTCATAATGCAATGCGACTTGATCATAAGAATCCACATTGTTTCACAATACATTATGGATAATGGTAGATAAATTTTAGTTGAATTAATGTCTTAATCTTTCTAAATGTAGCTTTGTTCCGTATGCAAAAACACAGCAAATTCATTATGCTTTATCTTGATTTAAACACCATGTACAAAATGTAGACAAAATAATGTGAACACTTAGGAAATGCACTTTTTTATTAATAAAAGCTTGATCATTTATCTTTAATATAGATTTTTAATATTATCCTTCTAATAAAATCATACAATGATTGAATAGTCACCAATAGAATAGTGTACTATTCTTTTAACAGAATATCTTTCAATTGTTCATATACGTGATGTTGGAGGAAGAAATTTACTTTTTATTCTATTTTCTAAAATTATCCTTCGTTTTCCAAATCTTCAACATTTTTTTCTAATCAGCGTAACTACCTGATTTAAATGTCATTAATCCTTGCAACTAGTTTTGAAAGTCAGAGTAAGAAACAAATTTTCGCCTCCAATATCTCTTGAAAGATGTTCTGCTAGAAGAATGATATAATATGCACTACTGACTAGTCAAATATTGCATGGCCCTATTCCAACAAGGATGAAATATGTTAGAGGCAAATGGTGGACCAATCTCTTACTAATGCTTAAAATAATGCTTTCTTAGTGTTCATATTATATTTTGTCTATCCCTTACACATATAGCGTTCCACAAGTGTCGATATAAGTCATTCTATCTTTGTTACTTATTGAATATCAAAAAAGGACAGAATAATGTTTGCGATGACTTGTGTCATTAAATGGAAAGCACTATATAATGTATGTGTGTGTGTGTGTGTGTGTGTATAATTCAATAGAAAACCTAACTTTTTATAAGATATATATAAGATATAAATAGAAATTATTTAATATTATTTTATTCGACAAACAGTGACGTCAAGTTACTAATTATCATAAAACATTAATAATAAATATTAGTATTAGTTATTTAAACACGTCGCTAAATATGGCACACATCGCCCTTTCTGAAAGGTGCTGCATAAAAACCAGACGAACATGTCGATCGAAGCGTAGTTTAACGTCGACCAAATTAATTCGTCGGCGATAAGCGGGAAGCAGTAGTCTGGTCTTTCGAGGAGAATGAGAGTACTCCATAAATTTCGAAGTCCCTTTTGTCGCTCCCGATATATCCCATTCCGAGAGTGCGAGAGCTGCTCTTAGGTCGTTCCAATTTCCATCCCGAGCATTAAACGTGCTCGAGAGGCTACGTCGTTATATTATACAACCAAAGTGGGGAAAGAATGATCGGCCTTGTTCTCCGTGCTACGTTCATTGATATTCTGAATGAGCGATATACGCGCATTCCTAGTAGATGAGATTGGAGAGAGCTATTTACCAACACTAGAGATCCTATAACAGAGTCTAGCCACGAATGATTTTGGCAAAATCCTACAAAAGAGAAAGAGAGAGAGAGGTATATTACATATACTGTTCCTCCCCCCCATATATCTATATATCTATTATCTCATTCTAATCTATACTGTTTCACTCTATGAACTTGACGTACCGACGTATATTCAGACGTTCAAGTAGTGACAGGATTATAAGGATAAAAATGAGTTCTATTGTCTAAAAAATACGATTGTAAGTCCGTATGCAATAAATGTTTAAAAATATAAAAATATTCTAAAAGTTTATCATGTATTCATTTCTCCAATCTGAATATCTACTTAAATTCTATCTTTATATCGACGTTTGAATTTGAACGGGAGTCGCCAAAAACGACAGACTAATCAAAAGTTGTCTACTTTGTGAACAGACTGTTACAAGGTTTTTATTCGACACCAAAACTGGTTCTAATGAGTGTATTTCATTGCCGCTGCGTTTTTCGTGGGACGACTATGAAATCTAAGGCGATGATTAGTAATGCTAACAAAACAAACTCGCCGCGTGAGTTGTTTCAAAGAAAAAAAGAAACGTTCTCCCTCATTCTCAATCTGTTTACACAGCGACTTTTAAATGTGCGTCATTTAAACATGCACAAAACCAACATCGCATCAAAATTTATTCATACAACGTTCAAATATTGAATTATTAAGTTAAATGTTACAATAAAATATAAATATTATGTAAAATTAAGTATTAAACTTTGCATCAAATTATAATAAGATATAATTGTATGATTTTTTAAAACTAACTGACACTAAATTAATATCAATTAATTTCTCTGAAAAGATAGATTAAAAGAATATATAATATAAAAATCGGTATAATAATTTTCAAAAAAAAGTAATAAAAAGAAAAAACATGATTTTCCAAAATACACTTGGATCTCTTTTTACACGGTGGATAACTGTGCAAAAATCGTGTAAAAATTAATTTGCAACAAAGTACAAATATTGTAAAGTAATGCAAACTATACGAAAAGCAATTTACAATATAAAAAGGCATTCAATGAAAACATTTTATTTAATAAACATATAAAAAAAAGCTAATGTGTTGAAGAAAATAAAGAAAACATATTTTAAATAAATCGATAATTTATTCATCGTCGTGTTAAAGAAAAAAACCTTGTAAATATGAATAAAACGTGTTAAAAATATCATGTAACTGTGGATAAAAAAAACTGTGTAACTGTGAATCATGTAAAAAAATACCATGTAAAAAAAGACCCAAGTATACTTTAAAAAGTTTTGAATGTTATCGTCTATTTGACATCTTATATCCTCACATTCCTTGCAATAATTTAAGGTAAAAGTAGGTAACAGTAGGTATGGAATAGTGATTTTTTTAAAGAGAGCACTGCATTCAGGTAGTAATCTGTTAGGATTGTGCACCAGCAATTCGAACTACTAAGAAATGATTTGCGAAATTCAGACATAGTAATTTTCACCTTGACGATCAATCTGTGATCGACCTCCTGGCATAGATGATGACATTGTGAACAATTTAGTGCAAAATAATTCATGAATTTCAACAGAAGAGATAATTGAGAAACTCTACATTGACAGATCGACCGCAATTCGGCATTTAAAAAGGATTGAGTATATTTTGAAGCTCGATATATGGGTACTAACCGAAGCGAACAAATTGAATCGAGTTTCTGCAGCTATAATATTTCCTTGCTTGGCCGATTAAATAAAGTGTCGTTTTTGGATCGACTTGTAATTAGCAATGAAGATGTATCCTGCAATAATGTGTACAATAACATTCAATGTAAAAACATTCAGAAACTAGTAGATGAACGTGCAGAATTCATTGCAGAAGCCAATGTCCATCCTGTGAAGGTAATATTTTCTATTTGGTGGGATTACAAAAAAAAATAATATATTTTGAGTAGCTCTCCATTGGCCAAATTATTAATTCTGACAAGTACTATTAACAATTAGACAATTTAAAGATAGCAATCCAGGAGAAGCGTTCAATTCTGGCCAATCGTAAGGGAGTCGTTTTACACCATGACAATGCGAAACAGATTTTACGCGAACTAAAGAAACTGAAATGGAATATTATGTCACACCCACCGTATTCTCCTGATATTGTACCATCGGATTACTTGTTTCGATCATTGTAAAACAATTTAAATGGGGAAAAAAGATCGCATTTTTGAAAATCGTCAAAATTTCCTTCATATTTCTTTCTTCTTCAACGCAAAACTGAAGTAATTTTACGATATTAGATGTTGAGTATACTGTATGTTACTAGAACGTTAAAAAAAAGTTATAGAAAACGACGGCGATTACATTGTTGATTAATAAAAAAAATTTTACATGCCAAATCACTAATTAAATTTTAATAATAAATCAGAAACTTTTGCACTTATCCAATAAAAATATTAATATGCATTTGTATAGGAGTTAATTTGAACAAGTATTCCATATTACCTGTCTATCCTGTTTTCTTTTATCTATTATAAGTTTATCATTACACGAAAAGAACAATGTTGTTGAAGTATTTGAATCTTTAGTTGGATACAGATTTAAAAATAATTTTATTGAACTATCAAAATAATTATAACGGATGTTCAAACATGATGAACAATACTGCAAAAAATTTTAACATTCTAGTAATTAATTTGTGAGTCCAACATAATTATTTTCAGATCTGTATCCAGCTAAATTTTTAAATACTTTAGCAAAACCATTCTTTCTGTGTATCTATTCAATGAAATATGGAGTTAGAACGGCAATATAAATACAGACACATTTCAAACTGAAAACTATAAATTCTGGACAGTACTGATATGTAACTATTATAAGTCAAATTATTCGTTGTTTTATTCTTTGCAGTTGATTTCAGATTCAGTCAAAATTCGGATTATTTATTATCTAGCCAAAACATTCTTAATGCAAGCTTAGTTATTATTTTTACAAGTATGAATTACATATTCTCTATCAAAAACCTACTTTGAAATACAAGGATCAGATATATTTCAAATGCATGTGCGTTCTATGTAAGTGCATGCAACTCACCCAGTATCGCCAATGTAATCCAGCATACGTATCTTCAGCATGTTGTATGCCGAATCAATCAGCGTCCCGTCACATGTACGAGACCTTCGTCGGAGATCGAAATTGTCGTTGAATTGTCGCCCGATGCCAAAATAATCGCACGTTGTCGACGACCGATATTCCAGGCAAGTCTAACGCGAGTTATCGAACGGTACCACGTCCCCGATGCCTCGAAACGAAGTCGCGCGTGTTTTATGCGAATCCACCTTGTGCACCGGAGATGTACACTATCCGATCGACGTCTGAATTTTCATCAGACATTCAACGAATGTAACTACAACAATGTATTAAATACATAAATCCGTATTCGCACCGTATATTTAATCGTTAAGCGTGATTCCGTTCGGAAATATATGTATTTTCAAACATCTACAGATTTTTGTAAAATCTCCATAATACCAACTAAATATCATGAAAATTCATCTCTTCTCACAAAAAATGATGACACAAGATATAAGTTTTGATACAACAAAACCAATGAACTGTATCTACAATATAGAAATTGACGAGTATATTGTTCCATCACTTGTCTCTATCAGAAAGTAACCACGTTTAACGCTACATGTATGAATATAAAAAAACTAGGACGCTAAATATGATTAAGGCCGGTATTCAAGGTCGATTCTTATTTCAAGATCATCTTAAGCAATGTCTTAAGATGCTGATACGGCTGTCCGATTGGTTGATGGCGTCTTAAGATGATACTTAAGACGATCTTAAATATAAGAACGGACTATGAATACCGGCCTAAAACATTATAGTAAATCTTCCACAAGTTATTAATCAATAATTAATACATTACGATTTCATTAAAAACTCGAAGAAGAGAAAGAAACGACAAGGATCGACGCAAAATTGAGTCGCAGGTCACAAAAACGCAAGGGGATGAATTTGTCATGTTTGTTGAACGTTTCGTCAAATCAAGGACAATATAAATGAACTAAAGAGTCAGGCTGAATGCTATTATAAGTATTAAATTATACAAGTATTAAATTCTAAATATCGCGGTTATAACGCGGTCAATCATTATTATTATCGTTGCAATCGATTAATTAAACTTGAAAGAGACTCGTTTGTGTTCTTTTTCATCCTGAGATCACCTCGCGAAGAAGTGAATCGCGAACAGGAAGACTTCGACAGATCATTTCTCGCGACTAGGAAACTTTGGTATCATCTTCCGATTAACGGACGCGCATCCACTTAATTTCTCAAAATTCGAGAAGATAATTTCTCATATACTTTTTTCATAAGAAAACATTTCCTTCTCGCATACCAACAAATACTTTCCATTTTTCAATTATTTTATTATAATTTAAATTAAATTGTAATTCACAAAAGTAATCTCTTTAATGTTATAGAGTTATAAATAAATGTTATAGAAATTCGAATGTTATAGAGTTATAAATAAATGTTATAGAAAAAGACATGTAAAATTCAAACTCCGAAAAATATAAATCAAGGAAATTAGCAATGCCTATATAAGAGCCGACACAAGTTGTTCGTGTGTATACTCAAATATTACAAAATTCGTAGATGTTTCGACTTATAATTAGGTCATATTCAATACATATGTAGGTAACGATCAATTGTCAACGTGGCACGTTGAAAAGTATTTAATCGAAACAATAATCATATTATTCTGATATGATCAATTAAATTAAATTTTGTCGCAAAAGATTCTCCAATAATATTGTAGAACGATGCTGACATTCGAATAAAGCACATAGTGTAAACAACTCGCATTGTATAAGACACGTGGTTACTATAATTTTTAGCAATAAAATATAGATAAACGCGCGTTAATATTATACACGTAATAAGTTAAAAATTTATATCTGTATGGATCGAGTCAAAGTTTGATGTGTACAGAAAGAATGCCAAAGATCTTAAGAGAGACTACTTTTTCACTAATTTCTTTTGCTTATAAACATTATAAAATTAAATACTCTATGAGATATAATTACTATTCTGAAGATGATATCAATATAAGAAATAGTTCAAGTCATTGCAATAAATAACAATCTAATTGTAAGCTACAAAGCTCATGTCTCAGAAACTGAAGAAGTTCGAAAATATATTTTCTGGAAGAATTTATAATATTCAATAATACAGAAAGTTATAAAAAGCATTTCTTCTCGATGAATAAAAATTCACGATCTTTAAAAGGATTCATAAATTCGTAACATCATATCGGAAATCCATGTTGCCTTAAATAGGAGGAATAACATTCTACGAACAATATCCTGACGATGTTACGATGATATCAAGACAAAGAGGAACTTGAAATGGATCATGAAATTGAAACAAATCACCGACATCCTCGTCGTTTCCGTCACGTAACGAACTCACATGAGTTGTTTGACATTTGGCGAAATTAGTTTTCATCCGATTGTCTCGATTAAGCCGCTTTTACACCTGACAACAGCGATAACAACATAATTCACAGATCATTCGTTATCATTCTTCACGACTCACGTGGTTCACATGTAATCATGGAATCCGGGTAAAACGTCACTCGGAAAACTTGGATATACATCATTTGGATACTACAACTATTTACGCCGTGATTTTTACGTCGCATGTAGTTTTAAGGATAACATTTCTCTTAAAATACAATGATTTTGTATTTCAATTACCGATTCGAGATATTCATATATATATATATACTGCACTTCCGGTGTATAGTCGACACTTTCTTTTGCACTTTTCTTCGAAACTCGACACCGATCGAAAGAGATGTTTCTCGTTGTGAAACGCTGAAGAGAAGACACAACCAGAGACACGACAGCGTATCGAAGCGCCGAACAACTGTTTAACGAGCCTGTTCGTACTTGCATCGTCAGTGGCACTCGCTCCCACCCACAACACAATCTCCACCACCTCCTCCTTCTCTTCCTCCTCCATCGCTCACTATTCGCTCAGATCCTCCACTACCTCTGCTCCTGTTCAAGATCCTCAAGGAGAGGACTTCGTGAACCGCTCTTAAGAATTGCAGGTCTTTCGTGTCCGATAAGATGTTTGCGCTCGTTCAGAAACTAATCGGCATCGTTTCTCATGCTTTGAGTACCATTGATCATCGTCAATAATCACTGATGATATTAGTTGTCATCGAAATGTTTTTAAAATCCTCAATACATATTTAAATTGTTTAAAATATAACTGTCCTATCTTATTAGTTTTTGGGCATCTTTTATTAACACTAAAGGCCAGTTTCACAACCTCCGGTTAACTCAACTGACCGGTTAAGTGTCAACCGTGATTGGTTAACTCTACTTAATGACAAATGCAATTGGTCAATTCCGATAGAAAATCAGCCGATTAAGTTAACCGAAGATTGTGAAACTGGTCCTAAGTAAATCAGTAAAAGCAGTGGAAATATACTAATGTGCGATGGTTCAATTCTAAATCTATTATTATGCAATTACAACTATCAAAAGTACTCATGATTTAATCCAACAGTGGTCCAACGTTTTCTCGCTGCTTTCCTAGTCTAACCGGGTCACTGATGCCATAGTTTTTCGAAAGGGTTTTTGGATTATAAAAAATCTGAAAAACTTCTGATACATTTTTCCAATGTTCCAAAATACAATTTCACAATTATTTAACCTGAAACGTTTTTCATTTTTTTTGTACGTGTCCCAATTTAAGGCAGGATAATTTAAGGCAGGAAATTGAAAATTTGCCTGAGTCTTCAAATCCTCGGTTGAATTATGGAGAGTTAACTTCTTATATTTATTAAGTAGTGCAGAGTAGTAAATTGTTTTATAATTTTACAATGTTGATCTAGCAATCCGTCACGTCCGATTGTAAGCGTCCGATTTCTCAGAAACAGCTTAACTTTCTCAAACTTTATTTTTATCAATACATTATGTAATCAAGGATCTTAACTTCACCGAGGCAAAATATGAATCAAATTAGTTGAAATCAAAGGAATTAAAAGTCAAGGTAAAAAATTTTTTTAACGAAATTTTTCCAACAGTTTTTACAAGTTGTTTTTCTTGCTCCATTATTTACCGTAAAGAATTTATTTTTCATATGTAAAAAATGACATATGCGCTTTCTAAACCTAACATTCATCTCTGAGTTCTTGGCACTTTGAGTTTGGATCTTTTCTACCTGAGAATATCGATGATGGTCTTCTTTATTTGTTAAGGGATCTTTATTTGTTATAAAAAGGAAGATTAGCCTAGAAGGGTCAGATTAGGTTAGACTAGCTTAGGGTGAAGAACCCCCTGATTTAGACGTTCTTCTTTACGTTGATGCCATTACGCCACGGCAAGACCGATAATTTTCGATTGGGATAATAGCACGGGGAAGAGACTCGGGGACCGGTGGAAAACATGGGACTAGTTACCGAACGTATATACTAATAATATGCCACGTTGTTCGATCACGGAAGATCGCTCGAGGCTCAAGAACCGAAGTACATTATGAATTTCACAGCGATCGGCTGATCGCGCAAATTTTTCTAGTTCGAATTCTTCCGAGATGTTCAAAAGATTTGCGGTATTGAAATGGAATTTATTAATGTTACCGTACGACGAAGTCCAGGAACGGATAAAAATAAACGGTGAATCACTCGGACTGTGCACCATGCTTATGTATTCACCGTGTGCGATACCAATATTTGTTGCGATAAATTCCCCGAGGAAGCCATGCACGATAAAGCCTTCGGGAAATTTCGGGTTCTCTCGAGCGCGCGGAGAAAGCTCACTTTTCTTTCACGAAATACCACGACCGACGTTGTTCCACCACACCGGTCCGATAAGATTGCCATTTGAATAGAGTACACTTTTTATTCACATCATAATGAACCAGGAAGTGTAATGCATAGTACGATAATGTGAGATATGCTGATAAAGATACACTGATAACTGCGTAACAACAATCGTCCATAAATATCGCATTAATATTCATAATACTACTAATGATAGAGGAAAGGAGAGGGTTGTGAAATACCATTTCGTTTTTTGACAATAACTCAGTAAATAATAATGCAACACAATTCTAACTAACGCCAGTTTATTAACCATAGAGTTCTATCAATTACTCTATACGTAGAAGTTTATCGGATATATAAAACGTAATTTACACTTTACTGAAGAGGAAGAAAAGAATGCGTTTGTGGAATAGCATGGGGATCGTAAAATACTGATAACATGAAAGGCACTTTTATTTATTAAAAAAACATAAATTAATCTTTCGTAGATTTTATCCAGATAGCATACAAAATTCAAAAAGAATTCAGGTTTATGTCACCAATTGTGAGTTTATTTTGAAATGCAAAGAGAATTCTTTTTCTGACTTTTTCTTTCTTTTTCAGAAAAAGAATTCTTTTTGCATTTCAAAATAAACTCAGTATTGGTGACATAAATCTGAATTCTTTTTTTTATGCTTTTTGAATTCTCTGTGCTATCTGGGTACACACAAATAAGTGTCATAAAATAAGGTTTTATGACCATTTAATAAAACATATTTTATTCAAAAAAATGTTTTAGCTTAATTTTTTAAAATAAAATTTAAAATTTTTTAAAATAATTTTTTTGCTTCTCTCTCTCTCTCTCTCTCTCTAATAAACATTATACAACATCTACAATGAGATTAATTGTAAAGTCGCGAAAGAGATGTACATGGCGGACGGCCATATTTCACAACCACAGTCCACATATAATATGACTTTATTTGCCGAATCATTACAACATATATTAAATTCAATAAAATTGTATTATTTGAAATTCACACTCAAAGCCTTCAAATTAAACTAAAATTAAAAAATTAATATGTAACATATTTCTTAAAATTACGTAAAGAATATACACCTGTAAAAATTTTTGCTACCTGCAAAACTGAAATACTGAAATTCAGCTTTTATAAAAATACAGGGAGCACAAATGATCAGTAACCATGCTATAATGTCTAAATAGACTGTAACGAAATAATTGTAACGATTACTCTTAGAATTCAACACGAATTATACGAGATATTATGATATTCCACCACACCAGATATATTCCACGATTGCCATTCTTCCTCTACTATATTTTTTTCAAGTAATTATGTCAATGTTATCAATATTACAATTGTGAATTTGAGTAATGCTAATATAGATTACAGAGGTACGATGTAGACATCGCGATTTATAAATACGTGTCAAGATTATTTCTCACCAAAATTTTTCACATTTTACGCATACTTTCCATATTTTCTTCAAAATGCCGTTATTGTGTTTAAAAATTCATATTTTAACGTCAATATATAATTATAAGAACATTTTTAACTTATTGGAATCTATGACACTTTGTCACTTAAGGAAGTTTTGAAATATAAACGTTTGATGAAATATAAACTCTATAAATACATATATAATATGAAAGTTAATTATGTTAACATCTAAAAAAAATTTTATTGACTTTTACATATCTTTCTCTATCGTTTTAAAATATTTAATTTTAAACGTATTTTACATTATGCAAAACATTATTCCGTAGATATTTTCTCTTAATTTAAGAAATTTGCATATAAGACAGAAGATTAAAAGTCATTCTAATTACAAAGTAAAACACATTTAAGTTTGTTCTACTATAGTTCCTCTATTATCTAAATCTAAATTGTTTTTTTTAACTGTACAGTTTAAAAGAAATTTATATTTTTCGATGAAGAAAAGCAAGAATTGAAATAAGAACGCCTTGTACGGTCAAGCTGGATCTTAGTGCTTATTATAAATTTTACTTGTGTGATTTTTATATACCCTTTTCAAATTCAACCGACTACGCGCCGAATTTAATTTTCCGGTCATAACGAAGCTATAAGTTGAACATGAACAGGTAATATCACATTAATTAAATTAGAAATAATTTAATAATTAACGATGCTAACCTGCATCTTGATACTAGACCCCTAATCCCCCCTGAAAAAGCAAGAATATTTGTCAAATGAACAACACGTGTATAATGAGGTATGATTAATTAGCTATCAAATTTGAGGATCTAAGAAGAAAGGAGTTCAAAATAAAAAATAAAAAAATGAAAGAGAAAGAGAATAGAACTAATAATCATTGGCAAGAAGTAAAATGCAGAAGCAAATGTAAAAACATCGCGGATTCTTTGTCATGACAGTCTTTAATAAAATGTGAAAAAATTTGTCGATTAAACTTTTGGATTAAATTTAACGAAGGTAAGTTTTAACACATATATATGTTCTCTTGCTCTCTCGCTTCCTTGCTTCTTCACTCTCTCTTTCTCTCCCTGACCTTTCCTCTCCCATTATNCTCTCTCACATAACTTTTTAATATTTGCGTCTTGGATAAAAAGTTATTTAGATATCTATAATAATTCTCTCAAAATTTCTTTCTCTTTCTCTTTCTTATAACCTTATCAAATATTTCGGCATTATAATTAAAACCTTACCTACAAAATGTAGGAAAAGTTTTAATTATAATGCCGAAATATTTGATAAGGTTATAAGAAAGAGAAAGAGAGAGAAATTTTGAGAGAATTATTATAGATATCTAAATAACTTTTTATCCAAGACGCAAATATTAAAAGGTTATGTGAGAGAGAGAGAGAGAGAGAGAGAAACTAAATAAGATTTCCCAAATAATTGTATGCTTTTTTTTACAGAATATGATTTTAATTTAGCAAAATTTTAACGAAAACAATATTAATTTTTCTTATATTACCTTTCTGATGTTTTTTATTAAGATGTAAGATAAGTACATGAACAATAAACATTATTTAATAGAACATTATTTTCTCTTTCCTCTTTCAATAAAGAGTATACATTAATATGTGATTGGCAATATACTGCATTAGATAAAAAAAGGAAAAGTAATAAAATAGAGGAAAAAGAAAGAAAGAAAGAGAAGGAAGGAGGGAGTTCAAAATAAAGAATAAAAGGGAATGAAAGAGAAAGAGAAATAAGAAAGGATAGATCCATTAACGCTGATATTGTTGAAGATGAATATAGTAATCTAATACGAAACAAAGAATTTAATAAAATGGCGAAATGTGCAATACTTTCTGTATACTGATGTAGATGAAATTAATAAACGAGTTGTTGAATTATTAGATATTCGTTTGAAAAATTTATACGAGTACGAAAAAATGTGGTGATATTAGTGACATTGGTGAAGTTTTAAATACTTTGTCATCTCTTCCACCTCATGAATTGCGTTTACGACTGAATTGTGTCATTATGTTGATTAGAGATCTCAGTATCAATAAAAATTTTTGCAACGGTATTGGATTAAAGTATATAAAAATTGATTTATTGAAATATAAAATCTTAACGGATGATAAAGTAGGAGATATTGTTTTCTTTAATAAATAAATATAACGTTGTATTATGAAAATATATCTTTTTAATTTTAAAAGAAGATAGTTTCCGGTAAAATAGCTTTTGCTACAACAATTAACAAGTCTCAGGGACATTTTATAGAAGAGGAATTGATTTTCGCAAAGATTTTCTTAGTCATAGATAACTTTATGTTGCCATGAGTTTTGTTCTTGGCAAGTATTAAAAGTTTATCTTGGTTAATAAGATAATAAACAAGATAATTTTAAAACTATGTACATAAAATATACATGTTTGTAGATATAATATCTCTCGTATTCTTTAAATTTTTATATAAAATAGCTCGACTCCTTGTTATAAAAATTATTCATAATAATATTTATCATGTTATCAATTTATATAAATGTTTCTTATTCTATAAAAAAGTCTCTATAAAAAATAGTATCTATAAAAAAGTATCAAATTATTATTATTATTGTAAAGATTACATACATATATATATATATATATATATAATAAGTACTTCCCTTTTGTATTATGTTTGTATACACATGAAAATCTAAAATCTATTATTATAAGTAACTGAATTACATTTATATACATATTTTATATTTTATTCTGACTTATTTCAACATTAAGTATAAAATATCTCGTAAAATTATTGACACCTTTATATAAAGAATAAATAGAAAAATTATATTATGTGAAAAAATCATATAATTCCATTTTAAAAATTGAACCTGACCTTTACATATATGTATATTGATTCTAAAATATATGTATATTGATTCTGTATATAGATGCGTTACGCGATTAAAGTAAAGATATTAAATGTCAAATAATTCTATTAAGGCTTATTGTTTATAGACATATTTTTATTCGCTTTATTTTTTGCTTTATATTTAGTTAAATACAGATTCTCATCAGAAAACAAAATGTTAGCAATTTACTGATAGATTGACAACAAATATGATCAGATTAACTACATATCCATATTTGTTCGATCAGTTTGCTCAGGATCTGTCGACAAAGCTTGCTGACATGCTGTGTCAATAGATCTGGTAACAGAAATCGAGCAGAAACTACAAATCCTATTCAATTTCTGATGCCAATTTAGTGATATAACATGTCAGCAGGCTTTGTCATATTTCTGGCGGCAATTCATGTCATCGTCAGATATTACAGACATTGTATGAAATTTTTACTTTTTAATACTATTGGTAAACCATCAGAAATTGGACCTGCAGAAACAGATTTTGAGCAAAGTATGCTATCATTTAACCAATATCTTTCAAAATTCATATTTTTGAAAATGTATACTTGTTCTTAATATATAATATAAAATTATCTGACAATATAATTAAAGCTCAATGTGCGCTATTATGTTCTAGTGCGTAAAAACTTTAATTTAATTCATAATGCTACTTTCTTACAAATAAATATTACAAAATAATTTTACACAAGAATCAGAAACAAACAAAAAATTAAATAACTTTTTAAACTAATAAGTAAATTGTGTTCAAATTTTACACAGATATTTAAACGTAATAATAGAACAATCTATAAAATTTTATATTTTTGATCATACTTTAGGATGCGCATATGGATTCTTAAATATATTGATATAATAACTCATGTGTGGTTACTCCTTGCCGTTTCGCGTGGTCGGGGAAAAATATTCCCTTCGCAGGATTGGATCGTGGACGGTTCACATACGAGGGATACAACCCCCTGTAGCGATAGGTAGGGGGTAGGTAGAGCACCCGGGTGCATCGCGAATAGAATAGTGCAATTATCGGCGCACGTTGCATGCGTTTTTTCCTTCGGTCCCTATTGTGATTGTTAAATTTAGCAGAATTATTTTGAGCGACCCGCTGCCGCCATATCGTCATTAAAGTGCGGTCATTAATCTTCGTCCGAAACCGACACTTGTCGTCTGCGTGCACGAAACTGACGATATATCAAATTTGCATTCAGATCCCGGAATCTTGTTGCGGTTGTAGAAAGTCCTTGAATAAGTTAATGATGAGCATGGACCGACTTGTCGCTCAACCTCTAAATTGATAAGTCAAGATGCGAATTCATGCAGCGCGAAATCGCTGACGACTTGCGAAAAATAGAGGAAAAAATGACGCCAGCGTCAAGTATCCGTCGCTTTTTTCCCGTTACCTATTCATGTGACGACAAATCACTAGCGATGTCAATATTCAGTTATCAGAAGTTAATTAGTACAGAGGAATAATTATTATTAAAATAACGAAAAATGGCAATATCGATCGTAAGCAATCCTTGGTGCTCAATAATTTTCTAAGTGAATTTATAAATATTTACAAGATTCCCCTAAACTGCGCCTTCTTAAAACACTTTTTAAGAAGAATTCCGAATGTAATATTACGAAACAAAATTGCTAATCAATTTAATTATTTGTTGATGCTTACATGCATCTCAATTTGGTGCAATGTGTCGACTTGTTCGGCACAAGGTATGCGCTACATGAATTCGCACCTTCAGACGTTAGCATATTGTAACCATAGACATTATATCCTATGTCTATAGTCGGTATTCATAGTCGATTCTTATTTCAAGATCATCTTAAGTAATGTCTTAAGATGGTATTTAAGACGATCTTAAATATAAGAACGGACTATGAATACCGGCCTATGATTATAACATCCAAAAAACAATGAACGATCAGCAAAAAAAAATCGGAATAATAACACCGAAAATCATCATGAAATCAAAAATATATTTCGTGTAAACTTAGTTTTCGCTGTTTTCAATAAGAATATGAATTAATACATTAATCAAAATATTTTCCATCATTTTCTATTACTTTTTCCCATCTTTCTGGCAAAAGTTGGGTTCCACGACAATAGAATAAGCTGTCTTTCGAAGCAAACCATTCATCCACCCATTTTTCGGACATGTTCGTAATTGGAGAAGTGTGTATCGGCGAACGCGTGTTGCATCGATCGAAAAAGGTGGTAATCCGATGGGGCCAAGTTTAGAGAGTAAGTTGGGTGCGAGAGAACTTCCCATTCAAACTTCAAGTATTTCTTTCATGGTTCTTGCAGTATGTGATCGTTGTCATGCAAAAGAATCACTTTGCGTTGATTACTGGCTGATAGCCTTTTTCGCAGCCATAGGAGTAACATTTAATACTTTTGACAATTTTTCAAGTTTTTGAGTTAATTTTCATCCAATAATGTTTGCAATTTGGCGTTCTCAAACTTTTTGGCTGTCCCAAATGTGCCCTTTGCCTTTCACAATGAAATTATCACTTCTGAATCGTTTAAATCAATCTCCACATGTTCCTTTTGATAGAACTTGTTCACTGTAAGTTTGAGAAATCAATCGATACGCTTCACCTGCATTTTTCTTTAGATCAAAGTAGTGAAGAAACATGTTGAAAAAATCACTTATCACGATTCATTTTAAATCGATTAAAAAATATCTCTACTTTCACAACAATTAATCTTTGCGCACTGAATTTTATTGAGAGAATGTCTAACCTTCAAAAGACAATCAGCTTCAGCAGCCAAAGCTGGAGCTCTACTTGTGAGCGGCGGGAACTAAGTTTAATGCCTAATATTTGTTAAATGAAAATCAATCACATCGATCATATATCGCTTGTTTGCTGCAACGACATAATTCAAATAATAAATCATTTATATTTTCGTGCCTGTTGTTAAATGTTCATACAATATGAATTTGTTGATTGATTTTCAACGCTGATGAAGGCTAAGTACAGCCGAAACATGTTCGTACTTGTATTCAATTTATTTGAGATCAAATGATAATTTATATAGATTAAATATATTAAATATATTCTTTGCTCGCAATTTGATCGTTTGTCTCTTCTTTATTATGTAACACATTACGAGCTTGTCCTCTTATCTGTTTATTATTTTCAAATAACAAAGTTTTCGTTTGAATATTTCGAATCATTAAAATCACGTAACATTTTTAAATGCAATTTGATGCAATAATTTGGTTTACTGGTTGCAGAGGAATAAAAATATCATTAACTTCAGTATATTAAATTCTTTTTTCCAGACAATTAAAAAATGACAATTTTTAAAATTATATCGTAACAAATGAGCGATATCATTCGAAATCGAAAGTTTATCTAAAAGTACAGAAGAAATTACATAAATAATAATTAGGCACAAATCGCGAAGCACAAGTTAACTTGTTAATCTAAGATATTCTTTATATGTTCGATATTTCGTTTAATATAAATTTTTCTTCAATTATCACTTTTTATTATAAATTAATTTATTATTTTTTATCTCTCTCCTTTTGAGATCACGACCGATATTACGAACCGTGATGGAATCTCACGGACTCAATCTTACAGGCAGGATAATCAAATACGGCAGAAACCCGTTTATCGACAGCTCACTTATCGGAATGATATCAAGTCTCAACGTCAATATTTTACACGGATACCTTCCCCGATTCCACAAATATCGGGCTTCTTAATAGTTAGTCTGCTTCGCACACTTCTACATTTTACAAATATCCTAACACTACATATGTAAGATCCCATCTAACCGAACGTTTTAATTACAATGGTAAAAATAGAACATAAAATCGAACAGTGCTAGACTGCGCACGTGTACCACATCTCAAAGAATTATAAAATATAAAAATATATAAATTTCATAGGTTTTTTAATATTACGTTCTAAAATTTCCTTATATGGTTTAAATATTATTTAATTTATTTATTCTTGATTCTTACGTAAAATCACGTTTTGATGTATTTATTTGAAAAGTTGCATACCGCTACAATATTGCTGCAACATTGCAGCAATGATAAAATGTCCACCTTTAGAAATATTGCAATGCAATATTATAATGTTTTGATGTTTTTAATATTTTAGGTGCTATTATATTAACACATTTTGACATATATAACTTTCAAGAATATGATATATCCCTGAATTAATTTTTACACACAAAAACCAACACTGAACAACACGTTAAAAAATAGGTTGCCATTTTGCTTAATAATGGAAACGTAAAAAACATAGTGAATCTTATAGATTTCGACATGTTGAACACGATAGTGCTATTAATTTTCATTGAAAATGTGAGGAACATCATCATTTTTCAGGATAAAATCCTATTTTTCACCCTTTCCATGATGAACGATTCTTCTCTAAGAATCAAGACCGATTTCTCAATATGAATGGGATATTCCATGTGAAACTTAATATTCGCGAAGATTCCTGATATTATTGAACAGAAACCTAATAAATAAGATGAATTCGAAATGAAGGATCCAAAATGGCGGACGCCATTATTCTTTGCTCAATACATCTCATTTACTCTTGTCTTTAAATCAATTTTAGGGAATCGTCTCTTCAAGAAATTATTTCATTAAAATATGAGCAAAATTTCATAATGCTATTGTTTATTCCAAATTCCAATTTTACAATACGTTCTCACGAACCGCTCGAACTATTTGAGACAAATATGTGGTTTTTCGTTATTCAGTAATCAGCGATTGAAATTTTGTAGTTTAAATATTTGTTTATTGCTTCTTGCTTTATCTCATGTGCAACAGTTGTCGCTGAAATAATTGTGCGATAAAAATCATCGCGTAATCATTTTTGTTGCCTGAACAGTCGATTTGAACGACTCGTGAAATCATATCTTTATTCGTTATCTCGTTCTTTGCAAGGCCAAAATTCAGATATTCATGACCATTTTTTGTTGATGATTAAAAAAAGAAAAGAATAAATTTAAGAAGCTTGCAGTCTTAAACTTTGATAACCTTTAACTGGTATTATACAAAACATTCTTAATGTTTTCCCCATATAATTAATCCTTAAACACGTGGGTCAGAGAGACCCCATATGAAGTTTCGAACGCTTACTGTGTAAAGACGGAAGAAAATAGGAGGTTCGGACTAGGAGGTAAGAAAAGTTTGAAATCTTCTCTTTCGATTGATCTTTAGTTGATCAACTTTATTGGTTAACTAGAATTCGAACGGCACGGCAGCAAAGTTTTGTTGGGGTCTGTAGGACTAACATTATGTGTAAGCGAAACTTTTTGTGTATTTTACATAAAAAAGCTGGACAAAATCGAACAGGTCGGTTCGCGGATGTTACTCGCATATACTCTGTCTAAAGTTAGAGTACTATAAAATGCTGTAAAAAAGGGAGCTTTTCCGAAATATATCATGAAACACATCAATTTTAGACACAAGTTAATCAAAAATACTTCACATTCGCCTTGTTACATAAGTANCCTCATATTCGCCTTGTTACATAAGTACATTTTTTAATAGAAATGACAATGACATAATTTTTTTTGAAAGTATGAATTTTTAGCTTTAAAACGCCGTATTGTAAAGTCCTTAAAAGTTTTTTTATTGCAAAGATGATTTTTTTAAAAAAAGTGGATTTTTAGATACCCAAAAATATCTCATATTCTCCTTGTTACATAATTATACTTTTTAGAGGGAATGACAATGCCAAATTTTTTTTTGAAAGTGAAATGACTTTTTAGCTTTAAAACACTGTATTTGAAAGTCCTTAAAAATTTTTTGTTGCAAAGATATGATTTTTTGAAGAAAAAGTGGATTTTTGACCAATTTCTCATTTTTGCTTAATGGTTTTTCCTTTATAACTTCATAATAAATTATTTTTCGGCAATGCCGATTGTGCAGTCACATTTCTGAGATTCTAAACTTTCATTAAAAAAGAAATTGTTGAAAAATATTGAATCAAAAAATATTGTAATCAAAGTTATAGCTTCTCAAAGTTGAAAAAGTCTCCCATACTCGAAAATGTGTTTCCGTATTACAGGATCGGTGTGTTTAAAGGTTAATATTGTTATATCATATTATTATTTCTGTATACAAATGCAGTAGAAAACTGCAACTGTATTTTTTTTTCTGAATGAAATTCCATGCTCCCTCGCTTTTCCGAATAGCAGAAAAATGAGTTTTAGTTAGAAGAATTTGATGGCGGAGTTTTATTAATAGACACTCAACTTGTTTATCACTCGTCGAGCTTGCATAACGCGCTTCATTCATGGCGAAATATAAATGTGGGGGAGGACACGGCCTTAAAAAACCTGGGTGACCCAGTTCCCGGTGTTCCGGCCGCAACGAACGGCAGCCTCCGTTAGCTAATCGAAATAGCGGGGTCATTCCGCCGATCAGGGTGCGCTACTGCTCTTCTCAAGGTCGTTTCCGCTCTTCCGTTCTACGCTGCCGCCCTACTTGCCTTTCAGGGGATCCGCGCGCGCGCGCGATTCGCATAATTCCCGGTACCTAGCGAATCTAATTTATTCTCAACGATCATCTCCGCTCGACTGTCGAGTGACGATCACTGGCTAAGCTGACAGAATGAGGATGTTTCCCTGTCCTCCCTCCCTTTCTCTTTCTCTCGTTATTCCTTTCTTCCATCTTTCTTGTCTATAATAAATGATTCCCTTCATTAAATAGGTAAACACTACAAACTTACATCATACATTAACAAGTTATAATTCAAGAAATATCAAAAATATATCAAAACGATATATTATATTTGAAATTACATTCACACGAAAATATTAGGGTAAAAGTGCCTAATATAAGAGATAGTATTTTTAAAGGCTTGTAATTTATTTTATTTGTAATCTTACTCCTGCTTTTATATCAAAGTTGTGGGAAATATATTTAAATTTTATCGCTAAAAGTAGGTAATCGATAATAGCTCTACTTTGTTGTGTGTAAAATTTTTTATTAAAATTTTTTATTAAAATTTTACATACAACAAAGTATAGCTATTAAAATTGCCGATTTTGCTAATTCAAAAAAAGAATTTCTCATATGAGACACAACGATTTCCTTATATAAAATGATCGTTTTTATTTTGGATCTTGCTGAATCCAAACCAGACTCAATCTAGTTGACCAATCAGATAGCTTTTTCGATACTCAAACATTTTTGCATTTAACATTTTAATCCAAAATCTGTATTCCCTTCAAGATATTTTATAAAAGTCTCAGTGCTAATGTTGAAGACTTGTAACTTTCAAGCCTCATAATTCGAAAAGTCCACAATGAAAAGTAACTTTAATATAGCGTTTTGAAAAACTCTTACAGTAAACTATAAAAATATGCAATAAAAAGATTTTTTAGTATCTCATATTAAGAGTTCCACACCTTGCGATTTCATGATCTGATGAAAAAATCTAATCTTACATTTAAGCAAATCATTACATCTTGTATTTTCCTATTAATACAACCTTATCCTATCACAGCATGCAGATTTATTACTAAATATCTATTTATTGTATAATAAAAATTTAAAGACTCTTCAATAAAATTTGCAACATCCAATTTTCACGAACATCACGAATTTTTTTTCTTAATGACTATACATATGATGTAATAGTGAATTTTCTACTAAATAGATTTCATCTCAAGAATAATAAGGTCATGATGGAACTAGCCACATGCGCTTATTAGTTTAGCAGAAACCTCGCTAAAGAACTTATCTTATAATAGACGACTTTTCAAGATACAATTTAAAAATAATTTTTTTAAATATATATTTTTTATTATGCATAATCTGTATTTCTTGAATTAATACTAAGTTTATTGTTTTTTATGATCACATATGGTCTATTTATGACCTTTGTGAAGTTGACCTCACTTTTTCAAAATTTGAAAAAGTGGGGCCAACTTCACAGAGATCTATTTACGAAAATAAATTTAAAAAATTAAAAAATTAAACAAGATGCAAAGGATATTGCAAAAAAGTCTTTTCGGTGTGCTCAGAGAAAATAAAATGAACATTATTCTTATAATTTTTGAAACAAATTGAGTGAGGCCAAATCTGAACTTTTTTAAAAAAAAAAAAGCACTGTATGTCTAATTTCATGTTGTAGGACAAGCTTACAAGATATAGAGAATTTTTGAAGATTCGAACTTTCCTACCTTGCAGTTCAAGAAACTTGTCGTATAACAGCATGAAATATTAGGCTAAGAAAGTAAACAATTTGGATAATAGTAATTGATCTTCGACAATTTCCGGCAATTTCCGGCAGAACAGCCATCGATTTCCAGCGGAAAACTAGTCAAAATCTGGCAACCATGCAAGCAATCCGATAGTGCTAGTTAAAATTACGTCAAATGACGGAAACAGTTAAAAAATTTAAAGTTTAAATCGGAAAAACACGTGACGTCGTAGTCATTCACGAGACAGGTTACTACGCTGTACGTATTGATGATACACAATGTGATATACTATGTTTTGACGCGAAAAATATAGAATATATTCTAAAAATCCTATGTTTAATAGCAAAAATATCAGACGCAATCATTACATATAACAAAACGACCTATCTCGAATGATTGCGATACCACGCGATTTAAACTCATTTTTCTGTGTTCCCGTTATATGAAATAATTTTAACTAGAACCATCGTATTGTTCGTCTTAAAAACTATAAGAAATGTGTATTTTAATTTTCTAAGCACAGCAAAAACAGGCCATTTCATTTTTTTATGTCAAAATTGTTAACTAGTGTGTATTCATAGTAAAAGTGATATCTGTCAAAAAAAAATTGACAGAACCAATCAGTAATCATTACATTGGTCGCGCTTTTATGTAAAACTGTAGTATCGATTTAATTGTTATTAATATTTAGAGTTACTAATTTTTTCTAAATATTACAGTATAGCATTAAACATCTCAAGAACAAAATTGTCTTTAATTATCCGTAAGTATATACCAGTGTTGCCGTTGCTGGTGATTGCACCAAATTGAAGGATTTTTAATAATTTTTGGTGATTTGATAAAAAACTTTGATGATAAATAAGGTTGTGTTAAAAAATATTATCCGAATTTTCCAGTGTATCATTTATCTTTGTCGAATGTTAAACAAAGACAATATAATACATGAAGGACTCAAGTGATGTTTTCGAACGCGCGCAGTCAACGCAACATTGCAATTATAAATTTTTTTAATATAATTGAACTTGTTTAATTCCTCAACAGATTTATATATTAGTATGAACCAATCATATTGAATCTATATGAATATATACGTTCCGAATTTCATAGACATAGTAAGACAATACTTTCTTATTAAGTTTATGACCTATGATCGTAGTTAATGCAATGAATATAAACGGGGACAAAAAGTACTATGTTACTATGTTCAACAGATTTCACTCAGCTTCCGTCTACCCTCTCTCTTCTCTACTCGCATCCGTGTGTGTAGTTTTCTCGCAGGAGAGAAAAATATCATAACAGCAACTATGTTCGACAATCACTTCGCCATGGGGAGTTCGAATGCATATACGAGCAATAACGAACTATTCAGAACTATATAAAAAGACGATTCGAAGAAGACTACAGATTAGGTAAATCTTAGACGACAAAGTTCTTTTTATTACTATGTATTCATAACATATACATAATAGCTATGTTCAATGTACTTCGAAAAAATATTGTCAAATGTTGATTTGAATTAATTAGACAGAGAATACAGACATCTGCGTAATAATAATTTAAATACAAATTTCCAAAGAAATTTTGGAATTTTTGGCAAAAGTAGATAATATTAAATGGCAAGGTAATACTCATGCATTTCCTTTAATAACGCAATTTGCGTTTGACTTATTATCATAGCAGTATTTGCGTAAGAATATTCAGTATTATAAATTTAAATATAACAAAAGTGAGAAATCGATGAAATACCAAAACTTTAACAAATATATTACATAACAAAAATATGTATGTGAAAATGATAGAGATTGTAACAATCTTACCATTAATAATAATTTAATTATTAAAATGAAATAAGTTGTTTCAGTTTTATGAAATTTTTTTTCATTTATTAAAACATTAAAAATTATTAAAATTGATTTTTTATTTCAATTTATGTGCATTTTCAAAAATTTGATAAGAAAACGTTATAACCTGGTTATTTTTAAAGCAGAAATCTGGTGAAAAAATTTTTAGAGTCGCAACAACACTAGTATATATTTTATTGTTATTATAATTTAATATATGCGAACTATATTATTGTGACAACATTAGTGCAACTTTATTAAATATCAAAAAAGCAAAAATAATTTTGAAAAGGCTAATAAGAGTACAGCGCGGTTGAAGAAGTGCAAAAAATTTTTACAGATTAATTAATGTAGCGAAGTTTATTCTTCCTATATAATGTATTTACTTAAAAATAAATATCTTAAAATTGTGTAATCTAATTCAACCTAAATGTATTTTTCCAAAAAAAATATGAAATCTTTAAATTGCGCCAATTATAAAGAGAATATTTTGCTCTTTGAAATAACTGTACTGCTTTTAACAAATAAAATCAAAGTGGTAGTTCTTTGTATTCTTATTGAAATTCAACCCAAGTGATATGTATCTGAATTCTTTATTTTTTCTACATTGTGTAATTCAATTCAAGTGCGTTAAATATGTTATTAAAGCGATTAGAATTAAGAGTAGATTAAGTATAGATTTGTAAAATACGTTATAAAAGCGATTATGTAGGTTTAAGATTAAATTTCTTTAGCATTTAAGTAAAATTGTAAGTCATAATTTTTTAAGTTATTATAACTATTGTATTTTATAACTTTATTATATTTAAACTTCTGGCAGCGCCAAGT
>QKQZ01004340.1:0-17503 GCA_003595255.1 Solenopsis fugax | reverse complement strand
CGCGGCGTCGCGCGGGACGACCGAGAAAGAGAAAGAGAGGGAGAGAGAGAGACAGAGAAAGAGAGAGGGGCTCCTAAAAAATCTTAGGATACAGGACAGTCCGGTCGTCCCGCGAATCCCTGGCTTTCGGCGCGCGAAACATCGGAGAATGCATCGCGCGGTTTGTTTACCGCGGTCGCAAACAGCGGATGCACGTGGCACGTGAGGCGGGTCGTGGCGCGACAACGGAGAGAGCGGCTCGGGATTACGATTCTTCGCCGTTCACGAATCATACCTATTTGTCTAGTCGTCCGTATAGCGAGGAGAGATAGTAAAGGAGGGAAAGTAGGACAGTTCGTATTTCGTAAACGATACGATTAAGAACGACCGATTTATCACCGATTTCGTGACAGCAACGGCAATCGGTAGCCACATTTCTCGCCTATTATGCAGATAAGATAGCCTCGTTTACCTCGTAATGTGTTAAATGCAAATTATACTAAATTGTTACGTTCACCGGGAACTACAATGTAGCCACGGCTTCTTGCCGTGTTGCGGGTAAAACGAATGGAAATGCTTACTGTATTATCGATTTAATACAGCCTTCCGCTCCAAACAAGATGTGGTAGTCATTTAAATTATACATATATGGCCCGTTTATAGGCCAAATATCAAGCATTTAAACGACTCCGAGGGACATTTTTGAGTCTAAATATAATAATGTCGCAAAGTACGAGAAAAACTTAATATAAATCTGTTTCTACTCGCGTTATAATTCTCTTTCCGCTCATCTCGTCGCCACACAGAAAAAAAAATTAGTAAGGGAAGGTGGGGCAAGAAAGGGAAGGGAGGGAAGACGGGGGTATCCCCTGTATCGCGCGATTCGAATGTAGAAATCACAAACGAGCATATGTGTTAGATACGGCTCCTCGGTTATTGAAAGTTACCTACGAGTCAGCGAAGTAGACAGCTGCGTTATTGAGATAAATTATAATTTATACTTTTTTGTGATTTCCTTATAACTTTATCTCATTGTTTCATGCGTGACATTATTATTAAATTTTAGTAATTCTCTTGTGAATGTATGTGTTTCTGAGACAAAATTTAATGGGCTGTAAGGTAAGAGTGTTATTTTCTACTTTTGTAAACAGTGTTTGGAATATTATTGGTATTATTTCAATTAGACGACAGCGGGCAAGAAAGAGATAGAACAGAGTAGTGTAATTGCGTGTAGCACGAGTGTGTACCTATATTGTTATTGACCACAGCCATTCATAGCGTAGTATTTTCATCGGACAGCCAATCATAGATGGCGATAATATGCACTATTGAGTGATATCGATATATCGACTTACGTCTATTAACCTCGCCACTATTGTTATTGCACAATTCGCAAGTTGACGGAAGAAAAACTTCCGAGAGTCTAAATCATAATCTGCAAAGCAATAAAATCAGGTAAGATGTATAAATCACTGGAAAAAAGACATTGACGAGAGGACCCTATCTTACCCGACCCGGGCAAGATGGGGAGAAATGCCTCTTTTTGGTTTTTATTAAATACATTCTATAATACTTTAAAATTTTATTTTAATGATAATTATTATGTAAGACAAATGTCCAAAGATTATTATAAAAATAAAGATGACTCGTTAATTATGAAAACCTAGTTTTTATTCATTCTCAAAGCTTAACTGCCCTGTCTTACCCCACCTTCCCCTATCAAATCAAGTATTCATTATTTTATTTATAATCAAGAATATAACATTTTCTTGGAAGAATTTATAAGTTTAAATAGACATAATTTCCTTAATGAAGAAAATTTTTCTCTTCATATAAGCAAATTATGTCTGTTCAAGATTATAATTTCTTCCAAGAAGATTTTATATTCTTGCTTATATATGAAACAATGAATCTTGATTTGATACTAATTTTTTTTCTGTGCACCGTCATAATCTGTACACTGAATTAAAAATTGATACGATATCTTTCCGCGCGCAAGAACAAAACTTGTTTATGCAGGAATGCGCACGAAAGGTGCACGATCTATAAAAAGTTAGACCTCAAGTTTCTCGTACGCAAACGAAGTAGCTACATTTATCGCACGCCATTTCTACGAATGATTATTGCGCAAGTTGCACCATCGCGGTTTATAAGTAGAGGAGTAGACCAATCCCCCAAATGTTTAATTAACTGCAAATAGATGCGAGGGAAGACGATATTCGACGGTGTACGCAGAACTAGTGATACCACACCGAGAAATTCAACTTGGATGTTAAGGCTGGTGGTCCGAGTACTCGCCAACTCTGAGGACCTGTCACCCACGGAGTTCGATGACAGGGATGTCTTGGGGGGCTTACGACCCCGTGAGTCCCAACGGACATCGAGAATCCAATGAGATACGCCGCGCCTGGAGGTGAAGGAACGAACGTCCGCGGTAACCCAACCAGAAGCTCGGATTTCCACTCTGATAGAGCGGGACTGGAGATCGTCTCGTCGATGAACGGTCGACGGTTACTCGGTCCGATAGGACGCTGACAGCTGGTAAAACTCGGCCGTTCAAGGGTTACGCGGCACACGTGGCCCTAAAGGAGGGAGAGAGGGAGGAAAAGAGAGCGAATATCTCGTACGTCAATAGCAATCCCTCAAATTACGAGGTACCAACGAATGCAAAGGAGTGACCAACCCGTTGGCTTTGCGTCTTAATGAAGACGAGTAAAGTTTGAACAGTTTATTTAGGTATTAAAGAAAAAATTAGAGAAATTGTGCAAAATGTATTAGCAATTTATGCATCTCGCGAAATTTTTTGCATTAATATATACATTTTATAAATAGATGTCCTAAAAAGCTCAGAATAGAAATGTATCCTCTAATAAATGTAAAGTCGAGTTCATTAAAGCAAAATATAATAGATGGCTGTCGAGTTATTCAATATCAGAAATTAGGGCATTGAAGTTATAAGAGAATGAATCGATGATAAACTTGGTTATTCTAAATGGACTTTCCTTGGTAAGAGTATAAAATATAACGGATATTTAATTTTTTAATTATCTGCAAATTAATTTGCTACTTAATTGCTTGAAATAACAAAAATTACAATTCTTAATGTGCTGTTTAACCGTCTAATTGAGAATTTACTTCTATTTGCGTATAAACCACAGAGATCATTTAATTTTTGTAAAAATATACATTTCTGTTTCTCTCTCGCAGAAGGTAGGAAAGTTATTATAGGGAATTTTCTCAGCTACGCTGAAAGTATTCACCGCCCTAAGCAAAGTATCTTCCTCCGCGCGACTTATCTCCGGTTAAAGACCCTCCGACGCCACTATTCATTTAAGAATATGCAAGACACACGTGTCTTCCCACAGAGTGTCAGTGGGACCATATCGCATTCGTGGCTTTTTTTGTCCTTTAGGCCCAGAGCGAAGCGCAAGGGTGGCCAACGAGGCACATGTGGTCCATGACTCTCGCTTCCCTCCTGCCCTCGCACCTCATCTCCTAGCTTGGACATGCGGGTGTTGAGAGAGAAGGGGGGGAGGGAGACACCGAGAGTGATAAAATTCAACAGTTGGCCCCAGATTGTTGGCGTTTCTCGCTCTTCTCGCTCTTTACGCATCGCTTTTCTCCTCTTCGCTCAACAAACTATCGGGATACGACGATTTTGATACCGATTGTCAGAATTTTTGTAACTTTATTCGCCGTCCTTTGATTCTTCTTCCAAATTCGTGTAAAACCAGTCAGAAAATTATTAAAGATTTTTTAAAAAATAATAACTATGAGGAAATGAAAACGTGAAAAATGTTAAAATAATTATTTTTATAGAGACAGTACCATTATAATAGTTATAACTGATATCACTCACATTTCGTGTATTCATGTATTTTATCGTCAATCCGAAAGGACGACGTTTTTATCTCAAACATCTTGATGGCATCGGAATATTAACACAACCGAGTGGCGCTTGAAATGAAAGAGAGTACGATATACAACACATCCTTAGTATTTTCAGAGTCCATAAAATTTAAGAAGCCGAAACGGACGAGGCCAGCCGCGATATCATCGTAGGCTGATAAGATCGCTGACCCAAATGGTGCGCGAGGGCGCGGAGACGGAGGGAGGGGGGAAGGGGCAGAACAGAGGCGGAGAGAAGAGATCTGACCCAGACGAGTTTTTCCACCGGTTTCCCGGGGGTTTCCTATTTTTCCCGGTCGTAACGTCGAGCGGCGGGTCGGGTCTGCAGACAATTCGCAGTAAAATTTTTACAACCACCCCCGTCGATTCCGCCGCGACAGGGGTTGCGAGGAGCCGATAGTGGTGAGCAGGGGGAAGGGAGGAGTGGGGAAAGTAGCCGTGCTCCAGACGCACGGAATGGCCGCGGCCTGGTCGCGGAAACCCATAAACCTATACGTCTGCCTGTCTACGTACCTACGACCTCCAATCTCCTACATCCCAGCCTCTCCACCTGCATCTATCTACCCCCGTCCCACCCACTCCACCCCTTTCAACTTCTGCCACCGAATGCTGCCGCAGCGGAAAATATATCTCTCGTCGCTTCGACGTTTATTCCGTCATTTACCGTTACTTTTATCTTCGTCTTATTATCCCCGGCCCCCGCGTATATTTTTCAGATTTCATCGCTTCAATCGTTTCAGAGTCGTACGTTTAATGAAAGGGGTGAAAACCAACAGGTTTAATAAAACTAACCAATATAGGTATAAACTCGATTCATTAAGTGAAAATCTTCATCTCATAATAAAGTACATGTAAAAGAAAATATTTTTTTTTCGAAAAAGAGTATGTTTCTCTTGCACTGTACACAGAAAAAAAATTAGTATCAAATCAACAATTCATTGTTTCATATATAAGCAAGAATATAAAATCTCCTTGGAAGTATTTATAATCTCAAAGAGACGTAATTTGCTAACATAAAGAAATTTTATTTCTTCATGTAAGCAAATTATGTCTGATCAAGATTATCAAATTCTTCCAAAAAGATTTTATATTATTTTTGCTTATATATGAAACAATGAATTGTTGATTTGATAATCATTTTTTTCTGTGTAGAATGATTTTGTAATACATACGCATGTGTGTGATTATATGCTGTTGAAAATATTTAAAACTAAACAATCAGGGTTCTTTTAAATTGTTCATAATTACAAATTACACTTTTTTAAGTAGTTTGCAAATATACGTATCGAAAATTTATCAAAATCGCGTTTCGCCACAAGAAAGAGATTTCCCTTTCTCCGTGAGATTTACAACTTTATATCTCACGAACGATTTTAAACTCGCGGCCCTTAACCCTTCAAACTTTTTTCCCCTATATTGCTCCTTATTACGTGTCTCTTCTTGGTACAATCTGAGGGCAACACGTGGCGACCGGCTTCGCCAGAATGTTCTGTGCGCGCCTGAGAGAGCTTGGCGTTGGAATTTACACGTTCTCTCATTTTACTACGTATACACGGACAACTTACACAAGCGAAGAACGTACTGTGCATCTGTAAAATTACATTACAGACGCACAGTACGACTTTGCCGTAACGTTAATTATTATTAATGCTACCAGTGATAGCTCTTTCCTTCGTAACAAATATCGTCGATTTTTCTTTACCTCTCGTATCAATATTCCGATTGCTAACGCACACGTCACGTTATTTTGTTTACGAACTGACAGAAGGGTCCGTATGTAAATGTAATGTAAATGTTGAAACAATCTCTTCGTATTCCGTTTCTAAGCCGCAAAATGGCACATTGTTTCCAGCACGAAGCTATCGATCGTAATAAAAAATTAATGTGACGACTACATAGCGCTAAATAAACGACAAAAAAAAGTATTTGCGTAAGCGAATGATGACAACGAATGACGAGGCGAAAACTTGAATTGTCTGCTTCGTATCACGTAACAAAGAGGCGTGTAACGAATTTGGCTAAAAGAAGACTGAATAAAACAGAATTAAGACAAATTTTTAATTTTGTAGACGAAAACGTTATCCAAAGAAAGAAAATAAAAAATTTTTTGTTGTTAATATAATGAATGTACACGTAATTCAAAATTAATAGACAATGTAAAAATTACGAATCAATTCGTGATTACTCGACCAAAAGAGTCGTTGTCCAGAAAATCATTTTTCGAAAAGATCAAAAGAAATTGCCGCGTTGACCGCAAAAAGCTTCCGCACGGCGGTGTAGAAAGCTCGTTTCGCGAAGAAGGGCCGGCGAGTGCGCGAGGAGAATTATTTGAAAGAGCCTCGCGCGGCTGTTATCCTTTTTTCGGCGCTAACCACCGGGTCGTATTCCGAGGACGAGGGGAGAGCCAGCGGAAGCACTTCCGGATACAGTGCGGAGGCGTGCGCGCGAGGAAAGAATACGAGTTGCGCGTTGCACTTTTCCGCGCTGTAAAAACGACGCGGAGGGCGAGCTCCTCTCGCCGAGGGATATTTCCTCGCTCGAAGAATCGTTTCGGCGCGATACAGTTACGCGATCGATGGGGCCTCTCGCGAGCGGCCCGTACGGGGCGCGAAAAATTGCCATTTTTCCAGCGTGTCGCTGGAAAAAAAACGTGTGCCTACTCGACTAACAGTTCGCGACAATGCTCAATTGCGATTTTAACGGCTCTTTCACCTTGCTCAACTTTGTTCGACGTGCTACGCATATCAATTACGTACGTAGATTATTCGCGAAACTTCTACGAATGAATTATCATTAACGAGTTTAGGAAAAAATGTGTGGCTGCGCGCGTGAGATTTTTTTCGCGTTTCAAGGAAAGTTCCTCTCGCTTGCACTAACAACGCAATTTCCGTTTGTGGGAAATCAGAAAAAAAATTGCAATTAACGCTAAAAGGTCCCAGGATACTTGAACGCTCTCGGAAATTCTGCGAACCGTGGAAACACTCGGCGGTTTTCAAAAGGGCCACGTGACTCCCTTTAGGTCCAACTTTGCGTTTGACCGAGTTTTCTGGTTTGCATAAAGGGCGAACGTTCGCGCATGTCGACATTACGTTGCACCCTCTTGAGCGTAATTTCAAAAACTTGATTTCAAAAAAGACCTGTGGCCATTTATTACGCTAATCTGGCTGATTCTAAAAGGCCAATTAACATGCTCAGGAAACATAAATAATTCGGTACTTACTATGTTTGTATCAAAAATTAGCAACTTTTAATGCAATTAGATAAGTTAATAACTATATATGCATTGTTCGTAAAATATAAGCTTAATCGAATTTGATTATGAAAAAGACGTCGTTGTACAAATAATAAGAATATTTATCGCGAGAAGAATTCATCGATAAAAATATGTCCCGCGAAATTTGTTGCGCTAACCAAAATATCCAGTTTCCATTGCGATAGCGATAAAAAATGCATTCGTGAGAGAATTCCAGGATAGAATGAAATTCCACTTCTCGGCGAAATATAGTCGATCGCTTTTCGACCGATCGTTCTTGACTGCGGCCACGGGGTCTGATAGCATCTTGAATGAAAATACGTTGAGAAACGAGTCGCGTAGGTGAAGACGCGTCGAAATGAAATTCCTGAAGGGTCGATCTCTCTCTTTCTCTCTTTCTTTCTTTACAGCCACCCCTATTCACGGTAACCCTTTGCCCCAGTTTCCTCATCTATTCACGCGGATTAAAGTCGCGAAAGGGGGATAAGAAACGGTAATGGATGAAACGCCGCAATACGAGAGACACGAGAAAACAGAATTTCATTTCTCATTTTTTTCTCAAGATACACACGTTGAAAATCAATTTTGATACATACACCGTCAATATCTGAAAATTCTGCCGAGAATATATTTCCATCTGTTCACAGTAATACGTGCAGGTGAGAATACATTCCGCTATATTTTCTGTAACTTATTGTAACCTTGTTAGTTTAAAAGTAACGAAACATATAAAGTCGTACCTCAAGTATTTTCGAAATATTTAGTTACGATCAGAACGCATACTTTTAGTTTGAAGACAATTTCAATGTAAATTTCCTTCGATAAAGATGTAACACCATCTAAAACGAAGTGTCTGGATGAAACAGTCAATCGGTATTACGACCCTCTATTGGCACAGTAGGGCAAAGCAACCCTTCGTTTCTCGAAGTCAATGGTGTGTAAGGTACGAAATCCTTGTGGTTTCATTGAGAAGTATTCTCAATGGATCGATTACATGCAAATTGTTGGATATTACATTTTCATTACGAAAGATTAGTTGAATAAAAAAATTAACATTTTTTACAATATGACAATTTTACATTACATCTTTGTTACCTTAGACGTTCAAAGATCAACTGTGATATTTATTATTATAATTTACTATTCTTATCAAATACAAAAACTATAGTGTAAATACATATATTTACTTTTATTGTATGAATAAACATTTATTAAATAATAAAAAATGAGGTATTCTCGCAACCAAAATAAATTACGAATTTATATCAAAAATTGGCCTTTCAAAAAATCAATCAATGAGATTGTCACATGTTGCGAATGGTTGCTTTAGAATCGGGAGAGTTTGAAAGAAGAAAAGGGATCGCGAGCAACCCTATAAGGTTAGAAGTCTCTTTTACGAGAGCGGAGAACAACCCTTTGGCCTACTTCTCAAGGTCCATGGTACATGAGTTAAGGGACCGGCTGGTGTCTCTCGAGCTTTACGGGGCGAGAGCGACAGGGAGCGACGAGAGAGAAAGAGAGAGAGCGAGAGAGAGGCTGGGAAGGCAGCGAAGGAGGTAAAGGAGACGAAAGCGCGGAGCGGGGCGGACCGGTCGGGGGTGAGTAGGTCAAACTTTACGGTCCTGGCGTCTAGACGTCGTTGCGCCCCGTGCGCGGCAGTAAAACCGTTTTAAGGGGCTGTTTTACCAGCGCACTCAGCGCGCGACCTGCTCGATGGGGGGGAGGAATAGCGGAGACGCTAAACCACCCCGTCCGTCTCCTCTCAACCCTTCCCACCCCGCGAGTTGCCTTTATCCGTCTACGCGCCTCTCCGCTTCTCGTACCCTCTCTCTTCCCTTCCCTGCCGCCCGCTCGTCGGTGCANCGGGAGGGAGGGGGGAGGGGGAGGGGGATGTGCAGCCACCGGAGGGTAACGGAGAGGAAGTAAAATTGCGACGAGCGCGAGGGATCGTCTATGGAAATCTCGCTCTCACATAGGGGCGGACAGGATGGAAAAAGTTGATTCTCGAATTTCTTGGCGTAATGTCGTTACGTTGCAACGCGCGTACGTGACCGCATCACTACTGCAAGCCACAAAAAATTACGCAACGAAATTCTCAGTCATTGTCAAACATGATAATTATCGTGCAAAAAACAATACAGCGTACTTTTATATCAATATTTTAGATTTATATCAATAATAACAATATATTTAGTTTGTTTCAATAATAATAAAATGCAACTAATATCATATATAAACACATATTAAAAAAAACTCTGTAATTTTGCATATTACAATCACATACATACAAATAAAAAATGTTTACAATTTCTTTTCAGTTTAAATATTTTAAAATTTACCGTAAATTTCGATGAGAAATCTACAGATTACACATTTGACAGATGAAATTTATGTATTGAAGAAATAAGGATGTGCACGATCATCGCGAATAGGAAAATGAGATGAACGTAACGATCGTGCGGGAGCAACTGACTCCACTTGAAAGTGACTAACTCTCGGACGACTATTGTCAAAAATGTACGGTATGCCCCGCTTGGCGTATCTAAGACGCGCGAGGATGTCTCGAGAGGATCCTTCCTGTCCAGGAGGAAGCACTTGGCACTAGGCGACGCGGCGCTGCGCCTTATTCACGAGACGAGGAGTAAGCGCGCGTAACAAAAACGACATCGAGGGAAGGAGGAGGAGGAGGAGGAAGAAGAGGAGGAACAGCGTCGGAGCACAGACGGGCGTTTGTCTCGTGAATTTCTCACGAAGAGGAGCGGCGTGGGCCGGCCGGACCAGGGCACCCTTGAACAGGCCCTCCAGGAGAACGTTGGCGGCTGGTAGAAGCCCGACGCAAATGAGATCGGGGGACTCTTCTAATGACGCGATGACGTCCACGCGAGCCTCTACTCTATTCCCGACGACTACGACACAAGTGGCTACTCGATTCCGACGTTCGAGGGTGTCCTCGAAACGTTAAATATTTCTTGTACCGATTGCGAGACACCGAAACGATACGTTTGACGCGAGCCACGTTCGACACAGATGTATGATACATTCATAAGCGCGTGTTACGTTTCATTTTCCTGATAAGGGCGCATATATTTCACATTTATGTATGTATAAATGCGAAATATATGATTCATAAGAGAAAAATATGATGAAGAACGCTTTCACTTTACTTACGCTTCAAGATTTTGAGCTTCAATGTGAAACCTCTTGAATTTTTCGTGCATCAAGAACGGTGATGCGGGAGATATCTCCTTTTCAGAGATAGAATTCATTTAATGATCCCTACGGTCTTTTTCGTATCGCTATACATATTCCATACGCGTCCGCCGTATATCGCGAGCAACGAACGAGCCCCCGTTATTATATTTACAATTTTTTATTCATTCTCCCTTCGCAAGCATGCCGTTATACGGGAATTAATTGTAGGCCGAACGAGACGGCGCGCGGCGCGCTCATCAAAGCATACACCGCGCGCGTATATGCGCGCCTCGCCGACCTAACGAGAAATTATTTTCAGCATTGCGAAATTTAATAGGGGAACATGCTCCGTTTGATTCATCAATGCGAAGATACCATAAGATCAAAACTCTCCGAGAGTAATTCCGAAACTTGTAGCGGAGATTTTTCGTTCGTCGGGTCGCGGAACGATACGCAATTATATTTTATACGCCGTACGCAACGCAACGCTACCGTCTGTCTATTAATTAATCGCTTCGATCTATTCTTCTACGAATTCTGCGTGGCGTTTTCTTCATGTATTAAATAACGGGAATCGGAATAAATGAGAGGCCGTCGCTTCCGCAACCGAGACTCGAATCGCCTATAATGACGCACGGTAGCCAGACCACGAATCCCGAAGCTACAGGATGCGTACGTCGAATTGATTCGCGCTTTTTATTTTCACGCGATGGCAAACGACGGCCGCCGATCTTACTCGCCGATTACTTCGCTGTAAGCAGGTGTCGGCTCCGTGGACGAGGAGAGAACGTGGCACCTGCTGCCACGAAGTGAAATGGTGTTCGGCGTAAAATGATACGCGCGAACTCGCGATTCCACTCGCACACGGCTGTCGGATTTAGCAGATTCGCTCGGCGCTGATAATCGAACGATCGTCGAAACGAGACGCGAGTGCTTTAATACGCAGCTGATTTATGCTGAGGCAACACAGTGGTTCATATAACGCGTTGGTTAAATCTTCCATTCGCGCAAAATCTCATTAGTTTTTGATACGATAACGTGATCATCGAGTGGCCTTTCCTTGGTACTTGAAGCCTGAATTAACTTTGAAACGAATCGAGGACATTGATGCAGTTTTAATCGCCATTCAACGCGACAAAGCTTCGTTTTCGGAATTATTTTAAATGTGATTTATATAAACGAAATAACGCGCCCTATTTTGTCTATTTCTGCAAATCTTTATTTAAATTTACGATAAAATATAAATATACTAAATAATAAGAAAAGAAAATAACACGGTAGCACTATACGTATAAATTTCAAATTTCATTTTTTAGTATTATTGTAGACTAATTTGCAACAGTAACAAATAATCTGAAATAATTTTTTATCTTTAATAAATAATATTTTAATTTTTTTTAAAAACTGTAAATTATAAATTTGCTGAGTAATTTATTCATTCGAGTGATTTATATAAATGAAATGATGCGTTCTATTTTGTCTATTTCTGCAAATCTTTATTTAAATCTGCGGTAAGATATCAATATTAAATAAAATAATAAAATAACAATAGCACAATACACATATAAATCTAATATAATTTTTTAAATATTATTATAGACTTATTTTATTATTGATAAGTAATCTGAAATGATTTATAATCCTCATTAAATAATCTTTCAATTAAAAAAAAAAAACTTTTAATCGTAAAAATATGCAAAGTAATTTGTTAAATCAAGTATTATAACAAGTATTGTAGTATAAAACTTTGCATTTTATTTATTTATATGAATTTTATATTTCGTAATAGACCTTTTGTAAAATACGATAATTACAATAACGTTAGCATGGTCATCAAACGGATCATCGATCTTGATTGTAGGCATGAAAAAGATGATTTCGCAAATCGTCACCAGATTTTTTCACACAAAAAAAAACGGTTCTCGCCTCGTTACTCGCGCTGATTGATCGATGATCATTGAATCTGTATTAGAAGCATCCGAGACGTTACGAAAAGATTATCTCGGGAGTCAGGTAGCCGGGATGGTTTTTATCCGTGTCATCGGCCCAACTTTAAAACTTTTCATCCGTGTCATCGGGACAACTTTTCGTATTACGGATTGAATTATAGAAGTTTGAGCTAAACGAAAATGTATGTGACACATAATATTGAGAATTCCGGCGTGAAATACTACTACAATCGATTGTATTAGTTTGAACATCATCATCATACATTAACGCTGTTTTTATTGAAAGATAGGAATCAATGAAAAATTTTCGAGGTTCCAAAATATACGTCACACACACCCTCCCACACACTTCCCTTACCCTCTTCGCAACTATCGAGATCCACTTTCCTGGGTTTTTTTATCCGAGGGCCACGGAAATGACCGTAATAGTTCGCGCAGTGCCATAAACTTTTAACGGAAGATAAGAGGAGCGCAGTCCTGTTTGTTATTATTCGGAGGAGACGTTTTTACGACTTACGCGAATGTCTTTCTGTAAATATTAGGAGGAAGCGTTTCGCTATTGTACGTTTCTTCAAAGTGCAGCCCCGGGTTCTGCGATGTGCGGCGCTTCCTTTTTCTCACTTTTCTTCCTGACCCCCCCTCCCTCTCGCCCTCCTCTCCGGTGCCGCTACCCCTTCGGTAGAGCGCCCCCTGGTCGCTTCCCCCTGCCCGCCTGCCCTTTCCCCATTCTGCCGCTGCTCCTTTTTCCGGGTCGAATATCGATCCTGATATTTCTCCTTGGTTTTTTTCTTCCTTCGTACGCTCGTCATTTCCAGGCGTTCGTTCTTCCCTTTTCACCATGTAGCCAGAAGAAGTTATATTCCACGATCTTTGGAATAAAATATTATCTTTTGTTCGAGTTGGCTCGCTCTCTCGCGCAATTTTTTCCGACTCTTATAATATTAATATAGCAAACGTTAAATAGAGCTTCGAAAATCGTCCTTTAATAAACTAATGATATATTAATTTATCCATTTCATTTTTACGTCCGTTTATCCACATACCGTTTCCGCTGTTTTTATATTAAACATATAAACAAAATATTTTGCTATTTCCGCACTATGATTATCGTTATTGTGGTTTCATAACGTACATACCATGTTGCAACAGTTATCAACAAATGTTATAATGTTGTTTATGCTTTTTATATCGTTGCTTTTTTTCCTTAGCAACTAAAAGTTGCTCTTTTTAGCCTAATTTCATTCGTGATAAACTCTGTGCAGCCCGATGTAACGTTTCAAAAACTTTATTTTAATTAACCTTTTTCAAACACGGATTAAAAATACGAAATGGTAGTAGTCGATTTTCATATAGCCGTGCTCTAAATATATATATAATATATAAATACATAAGACGAAAGAACTGAAATAAGCGACGATACCCACGTACAATATTCCACGCGATGGAAAGAAAGATATTTAAGACTTGGTGCAATACGAAAATTATACGGACCAAGTGATTCGCATACTCGGTGACGCGTTAGCCGATAGAGTAAAATAATTTTCCAGCGATATTGCACATTCGATCTTACGCGGGATCGGCTAATGCTTAATATTGATATAATCCGCGAAAATAATGGATTCATCCGTCTAGACGAACGGCGAATATCTCCATAATATTTTCCAGGCAAGTATTGAAAATCTCATTTTATCGTCAGCATACTGTCGTTCCTCAAAGCCCCCGGCTCGCCTTCCTCGATTTCTTCCTTTTTCCACCTTCGTTCTTTCCCGCCCTTCTTTTTTCCGCAGTTCAATATCGATCCCGGACTGTTTTTCCTTTTTTTTCTATTTCTACGAGTGCCGCCCTTTTTCCTACCCTTTCCCGCTTTCATCGGACGAAGAACGAACCCGCGACTTCCTCCGCTCTCTGTGTGCGGTCGGTACTTTATAAAAATATTCTCGATTGCTCTGCAGTATCGAAGGAATCGCCGCCCGTCCGTGCACCGCTCCTCCGCAGGATAAAATGACGTTACTGAAGGCGATGATCTTAGGCTAAGAGCCGCACTTGAAGCTTGTATTCTCGAGGACAACACTCGACGGCAGAAATCCCGGATGCACACGACTGAAAACCATTGCCCTTAATTCTGCAGTCTCTGAGAGCTTTGACGCCAATAGAAATTTTGAAGAATAAACAACTTCCGACGGGAGACACAACTTTACACATCATAAACGCACATATACACATCTTAATACAGAAATAATGCGCTTTCTTGTCTATCTTTCTCGCTTTTGCCCTTGTTCTCTCTTTCCATCTTTATTACATTTTACATATAATATATTTTTAAATTAAAGAATCTATATTTTCTCTCTCTCTCTCTCTCTCTCTCTCTCCCTCTCTCGCTTTCTCGCTCTCTCGCTAATCATCAATCAAAGATACGAAAATAAAATCCGGTGACCTTAGTTGACCTGTTTACTGCAGAAGCAAGCCAAATCGCATTGATTACGTTAAATGCAGATTGGGGGTAAATTTGATGCAATATTTATTTCATTCTTTTTTAATACTATCTACGAATCGGTATTTTCGTAAGTGCATTTAAAAGACTAATTTCGTATATATCTAGATACAAAATTGATTGCAACGTTCAATGAGAGGCTGATAATTTTATAGCTTGAATAAATAAACAATGACAACAATTAATATTATATAAGTAACTCTTTGAATTAGAACTCTGTTCATCTCACAAAAATACATACTAATATTTTTCATTCTTTCACCTTTTTCCTACTCCTACGACTTAGATTTTTCGCCAATGCAACTTCTTTTAAAATCCATCAAATATAAAAAAAGATAGCGAAAACATTGATAGCTGCATTTCTTGAAGCTCAATATTTCTTCAAATTTTTTTTCTTTCTTTCTTTGGCCCTTATCTTTCTTTCCTTTCCGTTACTCCGTTCTGCCGGGTCAAATATCGATTCTGATATTTCCACTCGATCTTTTATCCTCCAGTTCCAAATTTCTGGACGACGATTTTTGCAACATTTTTCGCTCTCTTTTCTCTTTGTTTAACTCTTTTGAAACAATCGTGATATAAACCATTGTATGTGTGAAACCATTTTATGATGTCCGTCTTTAAAAGATTACAGACGATCCATAAAAAATGGAAAATGTAAAACTTGAGAACGTTTGATTCGCGAAATAAATGCGGGGATATTCGCAAAACTCATTCTTTGTAGTCGAACTTTCTGGACGCTTCCGACACCTGACCTTCTCTTTTTGAGAATCCCTTGCGGTAGCTGAAAGTTTTTTTTTCTCGCAAAATTTAATCATGATCAAGAAAAAAGTGCTTGAAAGTTTAATTGAGCAACTTTAGATTGCCGTCTTCAATTATAATTTCTCTCAATATGTATTCGTTCACACTATGATAATTAACACAAACATTTTCTTGGCGTTTATTCGATTTCATCAAGCTTTCATCTAATTAAGCAATGCTTTTATTTTTGTTATTACTCTTTTACTTTGGATTTTTTTATACAATGTTCCATAATTGTGTATGTGTGTGCGTGAGAGAGAGAGAGAGAGAGAGAGAGAGAGAGAGAAAAGGGAACAGAAGTGATATGTATAGAATGTTATAAATTATCATTAGCATTATCTTTCAGTGACAAGTTTTTATGTGATGCAAATCAAATAAATTTTTTATCAGCAAAAATTTGAAGATCCACTTAAATATTGTATTTAATTTTAGAAATTGGGACGCTCATGTCACCTTTATTCTTTGACACTATTAAATTTAAAATATACAAGTAGATGATGTCATCTTTCTTGATTAATATGAGATTAAACTCTTAACTCACTAAACTTTTTAGCACATACTTAATTCATAGTTTAATTGCCGAGATACTTTATATTAATGATTACATCATTCCGACAGGATATTAAATATTTTTTAAAGAAGGTCCGCCTTAATTTTATCCATAGTTACAAATTTAATTTTGTATAAAGAAAAAATTCAATCTGATTCGAGTTCGCAATTAAAAATTGTCGCTTGAATGATTTCCCAGGACGTAAATTTTTTTTAACCATTACGATCGAGATCGAACGTAAATGCGATGGTGTCTGCTAGTCGTCATTAAAAAACACGTGGCCCTTCGAAAACACTGGCCCCTCTGTTTCTCCGCGGCGCCCTTTACTCCGCGCGTTACTTTTGAAGAGACGACGATGCGCGACGTATTAATTGCCTCCTTTTAGTATCCCATGCCGTCGTACGTATGGGCCATTCATCTCAGACGCGCAATACGGGGATAAACCGATTTCTTAATCGCGCAAGGCGGATAATTCGTCACTTGTTGGCAACATCAATCGGAGGCGACTATTAATAGCACATGAAATCCTCGAAAAAACCAAGTCGATAATTCCTGCTGCGAAATAGATCGCAGTTAGTTTACAGAGTAATTCCCAGTAAATAAATTCAATCCTGGAGATAATAAATTTTCCACAAATAAGTTAATCTGCATTGAAAAGTAAAGAGATACGTACCGAAGTATATTATATATAAAAATACCAATATTAAAGTTGAATTATAAAATTTAATTATTTAATTGATTCAATCATATTATACGAATCGAGACACTTCTGTTTACTGTCACTGTATACCAAAATTTCAATGCTTTTTAAATTTTTCTTAGTTTAAAAAATGAAGTATATTAAGTTATTGTATTTTTTTTCTTGCATATATAATATATGTATAGAATAAGTTTAAAAAAATATGTAGGTGAATTTTTAAAATCGAGTTAAAAGATTTTAAAAGAAATAGAAAAAGTAAAAAATTTACCAAGCGATTGAATCAGAAGCAGCGCTTCAATTATTTCATACATCATCTATTCAATTAATGAAATTCTATTTTATAGTTCAACTTCAATGCAATTTTCAAGTTGCTTTTAATCTGTTTAAAACTAGAATAAAACTGTTGAAACGAACGGTAGTTGCTTTATATCGCGCCACGTCTGTCGAACGCGTTTTCGGCCCGGTGGCTGTTTCGCGCCAAAAGATGCAAGGAAAATCTCGAAAATCCTCACCTGTCGCTGCGACGTGGATCAACGAGGTACGAAAGCGGATAATTATGATCGATGACGAGGACGAAGATCTCCCTTAAGCGCGGCTCCCAGGGCCACGGTCACGTACGGCGACTTACGACGTGCTCTCAGTACGTACGCGTCCGTCTCTCGTACCTGACGATCCCCTCCCC
>QKQZ01004334.1:0-13183 GCA_003595255.1 Solenopsis fugax | reverse complement strand
TTTTTCTGACACCTGCGGTGTAAATCCCCCCGCGGCGTAAATACCGCAGTTACCCTATAGTTTCGAAACATTTATATTATACTAGACATTACTTTTGAAAATACATTGAAAACCTTCTATTAAACATTTTTACAAATTGGCATTTGCTAACTCCGCGATAACAGTCGCTCATAAAGTTAGCGCAGCAAGAGAACCAATCAGTATCGCGGAGAAGCGATAATTGGTAACGTCAGTAACGTGAAAGCAAAAGAGGCATATTATAGTAAAAGTGATAATCACGCTTCTAGAAGTTTGAATAAGCTCCTTAAAATTTACTCAAACTTCAAGAAATATATGTATTAACTTTACATGCCTTTTTTTAGAAAGGAAGATGTTTTGTTTCTTCCTAATACTGGGAGTTACTCATAACATTCAATTGTTTGAGTTATTTTTACTTCTCTCATGTGAGACTATCAAATATTTATATTAATTAAACAATTATATAATTATTATATTTATATTAATTAAATAATTAGTAAATTAATAAATTTACATTCTCGCGAAAAACAGGCTTCAACGAAAGAGGTTTCAACACGTCAAATTTAAAATAGGATAAAGCATATATTAGAACATAAATTTTCACATATATGAAAACTGTCATCAAAATTAAACTAAAACAAAATTATTTTAACAAATTATGTATAATAAGTTATGTGCAATTAAATTAAAAATATAAAAAAATTTGATATTTTATATTCAAATAATTTATTCAAGATTATACGAATTTTACTAATTTGCATAGCGCTGCTAATTAAAATTTAGATTACAAAGAATATAGAAAAAAAAGATATAATTAAAGTGATTATATATTCAATTAATTATATATTTCTGGAAACCGTAAAAATTCGTATGATTCAAATAACTTGGCTGTTCCACTCTTTATATCACAGTTTCTGCAATACATTCGAAATTTATCCTTCGCTATTACGTGCACGTGACCATTGATCCTCACTTCCGTCCACGACGAAAACTTGACATGCGAACGTGCCGAAACGAGTATATCCTTCAGATATGTCCGACTAATTGACAGCGGACGTTGAAGTGCGCGGAAAATGGACTCGATCTTTGACAGAGTAATTTCTAAGAAAATGTACGAGACCTCAAGTGACATTCACACAATATATTCCTATATACTCTTAACGGTATAAATTGAAATTCTGATAATACAAACTATTTTAAGATAATTATCTCTATTTTTGCCATTTAAAGGAATGTTACCGCGCGATGGAAAACAATTTTCTGATATACAAAATTATCACGTATAAATTCGAGATGACGGTTTCCAATCCCTCAATTTAATAAAATCTAATTAATGTCAATGTCCTATTAATTGATAATTATTCTTAAATCGTACTTGAGAGAATTTCAGTAAAGAAATGAAATAATACACATGCACTAAGAGAAGAGCCTTTGATTTTTGCGACTATAATTTCATGGTAAAATAATTGTGATTAGGAGTTCCATTTTTATAATTATTATTGTTATAACTTTAATAATAGTTAGCCTTGTGTTTATAATTCTATTAGCTATGATAAAATTTAGTATAAATTATGATAATTTCAAACATTAATATAGTAAAATATCAAAATATGAATGATAAAAATATAATAAACATTTCTATGTAGTAAGTAAAATCACAATTAAAGCGACTATAATTATTTTTAAAATTCGCTTACAATTTAACTATAATCATATAATTGGTACCGAAAATAGCTATGAATTATTAATGTTAAATTATAATAATTACAACCATTTTTTTCTCTCAGTGTGAAATAAAAAAGAATACTACACGAATAACCAATTAAAGCGGCCAGACAGGATATTGGCTGGCGGTCAACGACTGGTAGAAGATTATGAAAACCTTCCCCGTGCCGCGAAAATTAAGTTCACTTTTATTGGAAACAGAGTAATAGAGATTCTTTTTATGGCACTGCTGCGCGGTGCCCTCCTTTCAAATTTCAAATATTTCGCTTGCGCCTTCTTGCCGACCCAACATCCTCCGTAACCTCAGACAATTGGAAAACCCGAAATTTGCGAGTGCTTAAATGTATGAAACTCAGAAACTATACTAGGCGAATATCGCCTTCCCTGCGTTTCCATTCAGTCTCGATTTCGGGCTCTACATGCTGACTGCGCAAAATTCGTAAGTGTTCTCGAGGGTTCCGTTTGAAAGCTCGAAATTTCAAAGAGGCTATCGTTTATCAAACAACAATAGAAGAGACTTTGACGCGAGAATCTAATTCCCCGTATATTATCAATCACTAGGAAAAAAAATTTATTATTAAAAAGTATGCAAAAGTTTGGCAACGAACATTATTAGAGAAAAAAAAAGATAGAAAGAACTTAATGAATGTGTATAAATAGTTACAAAAAAATATTAAAGATATATCTTTATATAAAAAATGTATATAATATACATAATTAATTCTATCATACGTTTATATTTGTTTATTATTCGATCTGTATAAAAAAAAATGTACACAGACAAAAGTAGATTGAGTAATTCAGCAAAGCTATAGCTTGCTATGCGAGTTCAACATCACTAAGAAAATTTTATAGTTTAACAAAGAAATTATATCTGAAAGCATTGAATGAATTGTTAGAGCAATTAATTCTTTGCTACAATGAAAATTGCTAACGTAACAAGTTTTCTTCATTATAGCAGCAAAAGTATGCACCATCTTAACTAGCAGTTTTGTTAAAAATTTTAATCCATATATTTAATTGATTTTCGCAGAAAGTTGTCTCGTTGTATCAACAAATTTATTGTGCTATTTTAACAAATATGATTAGTTATAATCGCTAACTTTATTCAGCTATAAAACTTTGCTATTTTAACATAAAAAAACTGACCGTCTCTATATTACGGCTATGGATCTGTTGAATCAGCGAAGTTCTTAGTTATTTTAATAAATCCTTTTTTTTCATGAAAGACTTTTTCGAACATTTTTGTTTCTAAGTTATCTCTATCTTGTTTCTGTATATGTAATATTTATAGCATTATTATAAACATTTTTGCTTTTATATTACTAATTGCATTCTCAGAATTAAATTCCGTCGATCTAATAGAGCCACTATTATTCACAAATAATATTTTTGCAAATCCTCAATTCGACCCGATTATACGTTCAATTAACATAGAGCTAAAACATCAATAGAGGAATACGCGCGGAGATAAAACGCGGCGGACAGAGAGATTACAACATTCGGGGTTGTTAATTGTTCGTCTGTTACCGTTTTAGCGCGGCCGCCTCGATTCGTACGATAATAACAACGATTATAGCAGCAATTTATCGAGATAGAAAGTATTCATCCGGTTTACCAACAGCGAAAATTCCGATTTCAAACAGCTGGATTTAACGGTAATATTTATGATTCGCTCGCGGCGATAATAAGTGCACATAAACATTTAGCAAATCGACGGACGGCAAATCGTTGGCTGGCATTCGGCGCACACAGTTGATTTTCGATCAACCGACGCGCTGTCGCGAACGAAAACAATGCACGCCGATGGGAATTCGATCACCTGGGGATGTCGATTTCTGCTAGCGAATAATCCGACAGCCTTGTTCCGCCTTTTGTACATGACAGCCATAATAATAATATTATCATCGGCCTCACGTAGCGGAATAGGTAAAATAGCCGAAAATAGTAATATCCGATTTAAAGTGCGCCATTCGCAGCCGCATTATCGTTTATTATATTCGTACAATCAGTTAGCGAAAACAATTATTTATTTAAAAATTATAATATTTAAATAGGATCAATGAGAGCCAAGTGCGATTATTGATACACGGTTACAATTTTTTTTTAGAAATTGCAAACTTTATTGAACATAAATCAAACTAGAATACTCAAAAAGAAACTGTTTAATTTAATTTTAAGATATTAAATTTTTTTATTTCTGTCTCCATTTTTTAAATACCTAAAAATGTTTTAGTTTTAAACGGTGTTTAAATTTAAAATACTAAAATATTTAAAGTCTGTTAAAGATTTCAGATATACGTTTTAGTGTTTCACATCTGTACATCGTTTAAATAAAAATATTTTTAGATGTACAGATGTATTTTTAAGTTTTTGAAAAACGGAGACAGAAATATAACATTTTAATATCTTAAAATTAAACATTTCTTTTTTAAGTGAATACGAACGTTTCGATTCACTTTGGAGTCATCCTCAGCACTTGATTTTCAGTGTCCTTTTTTAAATATTATAATTTTTAATTCTTGAGAGTTCTTAAAATTTTATTGCTAATTAGTTGTTTTTTGAAAGAAGCTTAATAGATCTCTAAAATATAGAGCTCTTGCTTTATTCTTCAGAACGGTGTGTTTATTAAAACAAAACTGTAGGGAATCATTTCCTAAAAGCGATTTCTATCGTTTAAATAATAAAAATAGATATGATCGAAGATGCATCTTGGATTCTGCTAAGTAATTACAATGAAAAAAAAGACTTATAACTATCAAATGTATATTGAAATAGTATCAATTAAATATTTGGTCAATGTAACCAAAAATAATTTTTACTTTTCTAAATATTTAGTAACTTATGTATACCAGATTTGATAATACTTACTAAACATTTAGTAAAATAAAATTATTTTTGGTTATATTGACAAAATATTTAGTTGATACTATTTCACTATACATGTGGTAGTTATAACCAGACTTTTTTTCAGTGCGTTTATTTGTTGTCTATAAGCTAAATATGATACCTTTAATCATTCATGATATAATCGGCAAATAGCTTTCTTATTATATATACGTCATAAAATTTCAATCAAGTAAATTTTTATAAAAATACAGAATTTACAAACTGTAAAATCTAAATTTGAACTTCGAGGATTTTGTAGCAACTATTATAAAAGCGAATATTAACGCTGACCTCCATCCCGACTAAGAACAGACGAAAGAGAATTTCGCATTAAATGAAACTATTCTAAGATATTACGGTTTATATTAATATCAAGCATCGAGGATTTCGTGATATCTCAGCTTAAATTAGAACTAACGTCAATCTGACTCGCTCCAGAGACATTTTACGCATTTCGCACACGCGATCGATATCCGGGTCGCATCGTACGACATTCCGTCAATGACATTCCATCAATCTGGGATCGGGGGACCGATGAATGCCGGGCAACGAGGACTACTTCGGGCTTGTCCCGTAGGGTGAGCCCGACCGCCCGGTATTGTTAATCGTCACGAGCGAATAATCTGGCGGGCTCACGCCCGCGTTTGTACGTGCATTAGTCCGGCTCGTATGCAAACTGAAATCACGAGCGGTAACGACTAGGCGGCCTGCATAAATACGCGAGTGCGGCACGGTGGACTAATCAATTCCGCCGAATCACAGAGAATTTTCAATGCTCGGGTTTCACTCACCCCTCCCCCCTCCCCCCGCACCCTTCGCTACCTTGCTACGTGTACCTGCAACATGATGCAAGGGGAAAAGGGTAGCGAGGAGAGAAACCAGGAGAGTTTTATTGTCGGACTAATTCGGCAAAAGAGAATTGATTGCTGGCCCTCGTTGTCCCTGTCGCCCCCGTCCATGCGATACGTACGCGAAGCCAACGTTAGCTTCACCTCCCATCGTTCTCTTTGTCGATAATCGAAATTTAACAGTATCCGGTGACCAGCGAATCGCCCATTAAGAGACGTAAAAAAAAGACCGACCAGATGTGAAAATACAATGTGAATGCACGACTGCACGTTTACTCAATTTCGGGGTAAACGAGAATGGAAAGGAATGCCATATATGCGAAAGAGAAAGATTAATGCAATATGCATAACTGAAATATTCATATAAAAAGAATTGAGAGTTATAAACTCTTTAAAATATTTCATGTCTTGTTTAAAAAAAATATAAGGATAAGAAAAAGGTGATAAAAGATTGTTATATTTTTTTAACAAAATACATTTGTAAAATAGAATAGAATGGAGATCATATGTATCCGATTTTCGTATGCACTCGTGGCGCAGAGAATTGTGCGTCCGCTCTCCGTGTCGAATATCCGGGTTCAAATCCATTCAGAAACATCGGATTTTATTCGATCGCTACCCCTCGGATGGCAATGGCAAACCACCGAGAATATCTTACCATAAGAGGCTCTTTAAATAGGCCATTCAGAACCGGCGTTTAAAACTGCAGGTCCCGTGTATTTGTGTAACTACACAGATATCTATACTCTACCAAGACAATGATCAAGGATATCGGGTCGTATTTCGGTCAATCTCAAATTTAAAAAATGACGGCGATAAAAATACTGATATTAATACTAAATAAATCTATTTAATATAAATCTTTAATACTATAGACCTAATAAGCCTACTAAGAATTAAGAAGCTCGTATGTGAATAATAAAGAGACCAAGGCTAAATTAACGAGCAAAACAATGTAGGTGATAATTTAGCAATATTATTATATATTCAAATATCTATTATATATAAAGACAAACGCGTTTCGATTCTACGGAATCCTCCTCAGCACATAATTGAATATTCATATTATTTCAAATAAATGATATTAAAATAAGAAACAGATAATATAATCAGAAAAGCTTATACATATACTTGATACACATCGTTTTTAGATTTTGTAGGATTAAGAAATATCAGCTCATTGCAAATAAAAATGTAATACGTAAACAATATATAAATAATTCGCATAAGCTTCTATAAGAGCTCATCTAAAATTGAAAAGAATCCGTGTGAGTCTTTAGCAGGTGAATAATTTATATTATATTTTATTACATTCTACAATTAGATCGCGTTAAGCAATTGTTTAATAAATATGAAAGCGCAGATGTGTGTATGAGAACTGCAGAATTTAATTTAAGAAAAACTCAAATAGTATATCATCATAATAATGCAGATATTAACAATAGAAGATTATGAAAAAGCAAAAATTTTTTTCTTAATTATGCTACAGCTTTTAATTGAGCAATGCAATTATGCAATTTACATCGTAAATTAAAATTTAAAAAAAGCGATGAAAAGATAATATTTTAGTAAAAATAAATTTTATACTCTCGCTTCTATGCGCTATAATTTATTTCCTGAGATCAGTTGTATCTAAGTTGCCAAGCAAGTTAAAGAAATGCCTTGAAATAAATTTTCTTCGTTAATAGAGCAGATGCCTCGTGCGCACGGTCATAAGCAGATCCTTATTTCAAGATTTCTTCCGACGCCTTCCACCCTTATCACAGAGGTAATCAACTTCGCGTTAAGGATACCAAGGCGTTCCCTCGAAGATACCCTTGTCTTAAAACAAAGCTCTTTATTTGTGTATTGTATGATTTATTTAACGAGCTAAGCGGCGGCACGCGACGTCAAATGTATCTTATACAGGGCGTTTCAAGAAGGTTCAAACTCGTAAAATCTATTCCGAAAATGTGGATTTAATTTTTTCTTAACAAATATTGTTATTATTTTATTTAATAAAATTATCATTTTAATATTTTATTATAATCAAAAGTATTAATAATTTTATTATACTTGTACTTGCTTTAAATTAATTAGAAAATTGAATTTGTTTAATTTATTTTGATTTTTAATATCTATAATCGATTAATGAATCTAGAGCTTCAATGTTAATTAAATTCATAAACGAAAATCTAAACAAAAAGTCTCCACTAAGGCAAATTCTATGAAGAAGATCAAAGTTCAATCAGTTTTCTAAGAACTTCGAGAAGTTTTCCTCTTTCAAGAACACCTTATATATACATGTACGTGTTTCTCATCGCGTGTAGGCTTGATTCTCATTCTACAGTCATCCATCTTTCTCGGGTCCACTCGAGAGTGAGCGACGAAGGGTGGAAGACAAGGGCGGTATTCTCGCGCAGGAAGAGGGTGAAAGAAGGAAGTGCGTGCCTCGGATTTCGTGAGACCGATCGTTCCCCCTGAAGATCTTCATTAGCGCCATAATTAGAGCCGAACACCAAGGCGATCCTGAGCGAAATCGGATTTCGAGCTCAACGCGACGCGTCTCACGCTCATTAAACTCGTCTCATTAATCGCATGATCGCCTGCCACTTCTATTCGTTCCGCAGTACGACCCCCTGTCCATCGTATTCGCTGTCAAATTAGATTTGAGTAACAAGTCGCCGGATGATATGTCAAGACTCGATCGATTATGTCGATATGTCGAATACCCATCGGAAACGATAAATGAAAATAACAGAAATAACAAAAATTACTAAACGATGTCTTCACTTTAACTTTTTCATCTGAAAAAATTCCCTCGTTATAAATCGTTTAATTTTAGAATCGCTGAACTTTAGGCTCTCCAGATTTCGCAATGCTCAAACTAAGGGGTTCTCGTATTATTATAATATTCCGACAGTGATCAGGATGAAATTTCTGAAGAGAGAATGTGTGTGTGCACGTGTGTGCCGTGTGCGCTGACAAATTCTGAATATCACTGAATTTTTAAACTTCGCAATTAGTCCCGAGAGCGGGCACGATTCTCTCCAATTTTAGAAAAATCCATGTTCTTTTTTTTTCTCTCTCTTTCGAGTTTGAAACTTTGTGCAAGTGCAAGAGAGGTGTGCGCGTGCGGTAGACGTAAATTTAATAATCGCATCGCTATGCTAAAGCGGACGATGATCGGATTAAAACATTACGTGAGCTTCGTTTTCGCCGCGTTTTACATATTTCTCCACGCTTTACGAAAAACAAGATAAAAAACACTGCTGACTTCATATTAACGGGGGAGATCGTTGTTTATTCATGCCAGCATTTCATAAATTTCGCGTCACACGGCACTAGCGCGTAATCGCATGAAAAATTAAAAAAAAACGCGCTTTGGTCACGCTGAAATTCTCATTCAAATTATAAGTAATTTGCGATCAAATCAATTACATTTTTCACTCTTCATTCAGTCGCTCAACTCGGGCCGCTATCGCGATCTCGGTAGAACGTTTTAAATCGATGAAAGCCTCCGCAACGAAAACTACGTGACAAAGACTATTCAACGCGTTTCGCAATATATCCGGTGCAGATAATAATCCGTCTAATGAAAGCGTTACACGCCGCACGCGAGAACGCACGACGCTGTCCATAGAGAGATTGCATCGAATTGAACTCGAGTTTCTGTCTACAATTCCGTTTGCGTTGTAAGGTTTAGATAGATCGTTAAAAATTAAAAAATACAAACAATTGCCCATACAACACGTTTCTCGCAATGATGCCGCGATCTGCACGAGAGATAATGAAAAACGTACGAAGAGTCGTGCAAAACTAGTTAAGGCTGCTTTGGCTATACAATACGAGCTAAAAGTTATCGAAATTTAAAAATTAAAAAGGTTTCTAAGGTTTATTCCTTTTTTCCTAATCAATAACAAAAAATTTTGGTCGCAAATGCCCGAATTTTAGTCCTGGAAACTAGCTGCAAAGAAGAAAACAATGAAAAATTTTATTTATAATAATTTTTGCAGCGAAAATTACTATATTTTGTCACAGTTTTAAATAAATAACTTTTAAACGAGTAAGTGGATCTAAATGAATTTTTGCACAAATATTTATTAAAATTTTGTTAGAGTATATGTAAAAATTTTTATTTAATTGGTAATGATAATGATACTTTCTCATCTAATTTACAAATAAATACTGCAAAATGCGATTTTACATAAGAATCCAGAGTAAACAAAAAATTAAGTAACTTAATTCAATAAGTGAATTGTGCTTAAATTTTACATAGATACTCAAACGTAATACTAGAATATTCTATAAAATTTATATATTTTTTTTAATGTTTTAAGATATGACCATACGATGACATGATCCTTAAGTCAAACACTTGAGTGATAGGATATTTGCAGATGTAATGATATAACGATTTTTCAGTGAAAAAGGGAAATATTCGCATTATGTAATACATAAATTCTTAAAAAAATAATGTAAATTTAAAAAAGAGTCCTAGAAATTAAGAGAAATTACGTAATCGACTTTATCATTGCAGAATCAATTTGTCTAACAATCTCAGTTATTTTATCTATTCCTACTGTTTTAACAATAAATAATATTGCCAGCTCTTGCTACAAAATAAATTTGTTTAATGTAATATACGCAATTTTAAGAAAAGATCATAGAAATACGATTTTCAAACTAAAAATCCCGAGGCGAATCCTGTCTTCGGAACTTACATGCGATATTGAAAAATTCAGCCGCACGATACATTTGCATCAATCCACCCATTCTCAAGAAAAGCTCGCTGATGGCGAAACAATCGCTCGAAAGAAGGATATTCGAAAGATGACATGAGAGAGGTGTTCGCCCATGATACTTTTTTGGACGTCGCCAAACCTGGGAAATGGGTGAACAATTTTTAGATTCTATCCAGTCACATGTGACGCCATATATTAATAGCGAAAAGATCGCCTGATGCAGCGAACAGTTTGATGAAACTTCATCACGAATACATGGGGTTTTTTTGCGACGAACATGAACTCGCTGTCAGCACATTGCAAGTTTATCTCACCGCTTCGATCGTCAAATCAATTTGTCAATTGTTACAACATTATATAAAAGCAAATTAAAAAATTGATGTCCCAGTGTTTTAAAACAAATATATCTTAAACAGAATACGGAAAAAGAAGATAAAAAAAGAATCTATGGGCATATATACGCAATAATCTTAACACCTCATATAAAAAATATGCCGCGTGATATCGCGCGCCGTAGAAGAGAATTGAATTGGAAATTCAATTTCGCGCATAGACGATCTTATCTCGGCAATGAAGGAAGAACACGCTGGTATTCAAAATCGGTATTCGATTTCTCGCGCTATTATTAAAAGTAAATAGTCCCCGGAAACGAACCGTCCTCTCTACAGGGAGCAAACAGCGGGAAGTTGGAGTAAGGAGAAAGAAAAACAGACGAGAGCCATCCTTCTCCGGGCGCCGCTCGCAAATTCCGCCAGTTTCTAGGAGAGAAACTTTTCGCGCGAGGAGAGAGAGAAAGAGAGATCGAAGCGTCTAATAGGGAAACGCGGGAAACATCGCGAATGAATACTGCCCGGCGCATTTCAAAGAACGAATATCGATTTATCGTCAAAAAGTTTCGCTCTCGGCCGCACCGCGACTCAGGCTGTTGTTTGACTTTCAGAAAGAAAGACGCAATGGGGGATATGTTTTTCTCTTTCGATTGTAACTTCCCTCACGGATCGCTGACGCGACAAACTTTCGATAAAACAGCGGACGGATATCGCGTAATGCCCGAAGTTACCGGAAGTTACCCCAGGAGATGTCCCGCGTTGTATCGTGGATAGAATAATACTAAAGGTTTGCCTTAAAGAAAGGTTTACGCAAACGTTAGTTCCTTCGAGCTAATATTTCACAATTGATTCCATAGCTGCTGTTTCATCTAATTCATCAATAATTTACGCTCTCTGAACTTTGTGCCTTTAACAAAACTCAAGTTTAAGAATACATTCAACAGCTGTAGAATTTTGATGGATTTAGAAACATAATCGAAACGACTTGAACGAATTTTCGCCATTATTTTTCTACGTTAAAAGAAATAATTTCTTAAAACAAAAAAATTTTACTTAACACAAAAAAATTATTTACTCGTTAGGTTCTAATAACTTATTTACTTGGAATCAAGTTAAAAATTTCTTAATATTTATGTAAGTAAAATGAAGAAATAATCATTTTCTTCTTGCAGTTTTAGAAATTTATATATTTATTGTTAAATTATTTTTATATTCAAGATAACCAGTTTCTTTAATCTAAGAAAACAATTTAAGTTTAATAATACTATTAGCTTATTTGTAAAATCATTATTTAAATGTAAAAATACGAAATTATAAAATTTTTTAAATGAAAATATACATTTCCTTAAAACTATATATTTTGATTCAAACATTTTGTTCTTTTTAAATAAAAGTATTAATTTTTAAGTAAATAGACAATAGATTTTTAGAATTACCTTGAGTAATACTAACTCAAGATAATGTCTATATTTACTGAAAAATAAATATTTTTACTTAAATAGAACAAACAAATGCTTGAATCAAAATGTATGATTTTAAGAAAATGTAGGATAAAATCGCCTGTTATGGGATAGGTTCCTAATATGAGGTAGCGAGATTTCTGCTACATTAATAAACGTATGTGGTTGGTACCATCATAAACTTATTATTCTTGGGGTAAAATCTATTTAGTAGAAAATTCATTATTAGATCAGGCGTTGAAAAAAATTTTTTTTTAAATTGGATGTCAAGATTTATTGAGATGAGTTTTTTGTTTATTATAAAATAAATAAATATTTGATGATAAATTCTGCATGTAGTGATAGAGTAAAGTCGTGTTAATAGAAAAATACGGAATGTGATGATTTGCTTAATTATAAATATTAGATTTGGCGATCGTGAAACAGCAGCATGGAATTCATAATATGAGACACTCAAAAATCCCCATTTATTACTGCATTTTCTGACTTTAAGAACTTTCCAAAATGCTATAATAAAGTTTTTCACTATCGAATTATGAGGCTTGAAAGTTATGGCCTTCAGCGTTAGCACTGAGACTTTAAAATATCTCAAAGAAAATAGATTTTGGAGAAAAATGTTACGTACAAAAGTTTTTAAGTATCGAAAGAGCTATTTGATTGGTCAACTAGATTTTAATTCTGGAGCCTAATTTGAACCTAGTAAGGTCCAAGTAGATAAGACCCATCTCATATAAAAAAACCTTTATATCTCATATTAGAAATTCTTTTTTTGAATTAGCAAAATCGGCAATTTTGATAAAAAATTTCATATACAACAAAGTATAACTATTATCGATTGCTAACTTTTGGTGATGAAACTTAAACTTAATATATTTACTATAATTTGGATATAAAAATAGGAGTTAATGGAATAAATTAAATAAATTATAAGCCTTTAAAGAAAGGTATCTCATAATAGGCAAAACTTTACCCTATTTTTTTCACTAAAAAAAAATTTTTCTCTTGGTGTATCAATCAGCTTCCGACATTTTTAAATATAGTTCGAGTAGCGTTGGTACATCGCTCGTACCAAAATCATCGATCGAAGTTTCGAGGGAGGGCCTGGTCTTCTAACAGAGTGACGACGTGTCGTCCCATTCCCTGTCGACAAAGCTATCGACCTCTGTGCTCACAACTTGGAGCATCACGTG
>QKQZ01004332.1:0-17835 GCA_003595255.1 Solenopsis fugax | reverse complement strand
AGGCAACACGGTCCAGCTGCTTCCCTCTCGCTCGTTCGCGCGCTCGTTCCTCTCCGTCATTCCAGCTGTTTCGTTTCGTACTTTGTCCCTCGCCGTCTATCCGCCTTGCATTCGTCTCACTTCCCCGCCATCCAGTTACAACCTGCTTCTCTCGCGAGGAGCCGCGATTCTCCCGCGGCCGAGGAGACGACACACGTATGCGCGCTCCCTCTCCCCCGATCCCATATACAACACAGCCCTCCTTCTCGTTCAGCGGTATTTTATGCAGATCCGCGACACAGAATTCCGTTCCGCTCTGCAATGTCGCGCGATTCTCTTGAAAAATTATATGTCCGCGGAAAACGTGAAAACATTAATTTTCGTCATCTCGAACAAGGCAAAAGAAAAAGGAAAGACTCGATTGGATGATGACAAATTGAAAACTAGAACATTCGCTATCACATTACGGCTCCTGATAACGTAATCTCGAAATAGTCAAGTAGTTAATATCGATAATAACCGAAATTGAAATAAATCGAGAGGGAATTTCCAATATTTGCATCTTAACAATATCACTGAACTGATATGTTCTCCGAAGATTTGTGAGTCGGAAGGCAAAGTTAAATACAAGTTGAAATCTCTAGTAATAATTTTAGACATTCACTAACCTTCTATTAATCTCTTATGTATACGATAATAGATAGATAATAAGTAGATACGTGAGGAGTAAGATTATAATCATGATGCACGATACATATAATCTTTCAAACATCTTTCAAACAACAGTAATAAATTACGAGATAACTCTGGCAAATAATTGTCTCAAAGTAGACAGTGTTTCAAAAAATAGTATTTTAAAAAGTAATCAATTTTTAATTTCGACGTCCAAATTCCAAATTCTATTTCTCCATTAATCTTTTAAGTTTTCTTAAACTGAACTAGATGATTCTATAATTGTGCTTGCCATGATACAAAATCAAATTTACTGTAAGAAACTTATCCTATCTTTTAGTATGCAGATATTTCAGCAATCGACAATAATTGTTTTTAATCTCATCCTTGAAGTTAAAAATGTTACAAGTGTCAAGAAAATTTTGCGTTTTTTACGTTTTTTTTTTTGGTACATTCTCGGTGAAATAACAGGACGAAGCGTGATCTTTTGAACTAAGTCGAAGGGCTGATAAGCTAAATTACGGGAATTACGTTGACGCAATAAAACATGGCACGATTAAACGGCGATTCGTGTAACTATAGCAGTCGGCAACCTCGTAATCGAGGAAAGCATTACCGCGTCACATATCGGAGTACTTTATTGCCTGTGCGATTTTTTTTTCGCACCAGCTTACATCATTCGGCTATTACAAGTGCAGCATAAACGTGGATCATGCAGCAACGCAACTTCAATCGATAAATGTTCGCGCTACGATCGCAAACATTACGAGATGGTAACAAGTCCAACTATCTCCTATTTTATAAATTATACGAGTGAAAATCTCTAAAATACGAGTGCGATTATATTATTACATATATTATAGTTCAATCTGCGATTCTTTCCCAATATATTGGCAGATTTTGCATTAACGAGCGTTAACTTGTTAACAGAATTAGTGCGTGAAGTAATCCGATGGAATATTTAATCTCCGTATTAAGTTTTTAACACACAGTTACACGTTAATAATGGAAGGAGGTGTATATTTGATAGTGAATTTAGTCATGTGCATACTATTAAAAGAAAAAAAACGAAAACATGTTTTTTGATCGATAAAATATCAATTATATATTCCACTAAAAATATAACACGTCGTCGTATTTTATATTAAATATTGTATCATTATTAAAGAATTCGAATTCTCGATTTGCTACGCGAAATGAAATAAGAACGAATGCAAGATGCGCTCTTCCGGTGATTTCAATGCTCGATTATGTCAGTGATTTCAATGTACGCATAAGACGTGAGTCGCTCGCTGACAGAAATTCTTTACTACTTTTTCGAAACAAAAAAGCAGTTTTTCAAATAATAATAATAAAAATTTCAATAATAGAAATTGGACTGTCACGTTTATAGTCGATAAGCAATAATTACATTGGATATCTTTATTTTGACTTGTCAAATTAAAATATTTGATTAAGTAATCGCAACGATTATTTTACTATCGTAAAAAAAGCATTATCATGACTTTTTCATAATAACAATTCGTTTTCTTTATTATTCAGTTTCGCGATGTCGTATTGTTCTATTCGAAACATGTTCGACTTCACCGACAGATCGATCGTGAAATTTATACAAACGAATTCGCATGAACAAATTCACCGATTTGTGGAAGAAACCAGCAGAGCAGTTATTCACGTGATAAATGAACATCCGTTCCATTATCATGTCAGTCGCATCGTAATTCCCGATCTCCGCAGCGCAATTGATTTCCTCGTTCATCCTGCTTCGCCTTGAAACGAGACAAATCACGCGCCGTTTTCTATCGGCGTCGTCGCGCGGAATAATGCCGGAGAAGGCTCCGTTGCGGAGTAGGAGGTACCCGATCAGCGACCAATAGTAAGAGCCGCCACCCACGAAGTAATAAAAATTAATTTATCACACGAATCACCGCCTACGCCATTGCTCCGTTCACGCACGCGGGATTCTGCAGCATCCCGCGGATAGCGCCACTTGTCGGGTATCCTTTTCACGCACTGCATCTTCTCCGACACAGATGCTGAATTAAATAATTGACTTAATCACTACACGCAAATTTGCGTTGAAAACGTATTTGATTTTAAACAAAAATTAATTAAATTTATTTATATAAAAATATTATTCGTAAAATAACCGTGAATAATATTCTTAAATATTATATCTCATTATACAATACATATAATTAAAGAATATATATGATAATTGTAATGTATGAATATATATGATAACACTACTACATTTATGTTTCATGCATTTTATGAATGGCACTATGAAAAAAATTGTTAAATTGATTAAATTTTTCAAATTGATTAAATTTTTCAAATTGATTAAATTTTTCAAATTGATTAAATTTTGTCAGTTCAAATAATCATGTATTTAACTTAAATACATAGAATACTTGAAATTTAATTTAAGCATTTATATATTTTTGGGAGATATTCAATTAATTTGACAAATTTAATCAACAACTTTTTTTCTCAGTGTGTATATATTGCTCTGAAAATTTAAAATTCAAAATTTAGAGAGCCTTTATTCTAACTCTGCACTCTTATATCAAATTAGACTTGATGTAATAACTTGCGAATTTTGCGTATTAGTTTTCAAAGCATTCGAATCAAGATATGATTTTAATTAGCAAATCATATTTTTGGAACCTTCATAAAATGCTCAAATAAAAATTCTTTGAATCATTTTAAATTCGACAATTAGATTAAATTGAAAACGAAACTTTTCCTCATTTTTAAGAAACAATTTCAGCCGCAAAGGATTAGCAGAGTGATGAAAATTATAGTTCCCAGATGGCAGCAGGTTCCAATTAAGATTTTGGATGTAGTAACTGATAGTAACCTTCATATTGACAAAATTATGTTTTATCTGAATCGTCCCTTTGAGACGTTATTTATGCCATAAATATATAAATATTTTGAAATTGAAGAATCAATATGAACATAATTGTTAAATATTTTCAAATTGTTATTAAATTATTAAAATTACGTTGATAAAGTCTTTATTAGTTCAGTGATATTAGTCTTGATTAGTCGTATCTTTTTTCTCTCGATCTTGACGACAATAAAATATTTTTATTTTGTGTTAATAAAATATTTTTATTTTATGTAAAAAAAATATAATTAAAGACGAACAACTTGCAAGAATAATTTGAAAATTTTATCGTATATTAATACGATTTTAAATAATATTTTGGAGTAAAAAATAAAAAGAATAGAAATATAAAAAATGTCACGTTTATCAAGTTCATTGTATCTAAAGATAATAAGAAATTTATATGACTGATCGTCGGTAACTTTGCAACACAAACATATCAAAAAATTAAAGGTCCGTTCATATTCTGTTGCGTAATCACGTACCGCAGAGACATAAAAAAAATCAATTATGATTAATGTAAAGATTACATCAGCATGTGACATTTTTTATGCACATACATTAAAAATGAGAAATTCTAATTATTCTCCGAGACATAAAAATTATGAATGTACTTTTTAATAACTAACGATTGGTTCTTGCCTTTAGTCAAAGGTTCTTGCTCATAATTCCTGTCGGATTTAAATGTATGTACAAATCAATCATACTAAAGAATCTTACAACGTTGCAATACTGCTTCTTCTGCTGAATGTAGTCAATTATTACGTTTAACATGCCTCGTACATTAAAATTTAATGATTATAAAATGTAATCATCTTATTTAGATTAATTTATGTATTTATAATGCACATAAGAAAATTGAAAATTTTTTATTTACAACAGCATACTGATGGATTTTTTATACATTTGTTTGTTAGCTGAATTTTTTATAATTTTTTTCTTCAAAATTTAATTACATATTTCATTTCTTGCATAGAAAATATAATAAAGAGCAGCTGCAGATTCCGGAATGTATTGACAATTCCGAAAAATCTATAGCATGCGTAACGTAAACTATACATTTTCAGTACAGTTAATATATTTGGTACAAAGGACCAATGAGCGAGTTCTCGCGTACGTCCGTATGAACGTAACTTTAACTTTAACTTTAGCAGGCTTACCAGCTCCTTGCGATGCTGCATCGTCAAGCAGACTGGCGGATTGTTTTTGCACGGCGGCGATCGTGAAATTCGGGCGTGAGGCATGTCGCATTTGTGACGATCGACGACAACGCGGTAGACAGAGAGGACCCCGCCACCGGGATGTGCGACAATTTCTGGGAGCCCCTGGCCGAGATCTACATCGCGGATCGGGAGGCCTCTGATCCCGATGATTACATTTACTGTCTTTGTAGCCGAATATTCATCCGGTAAGCGCACCCGGTCGGTCGCACCCTTCAAGCCTCTCCTCCACGCCGACTCTCGTCTATCCTCGAAGAGTGAAATGTCCAGCGTATGCCGCATTTCGTTAGGCATCTGAAACGCTGTAAAGAATTAACGCGCTTATCGATCAGCGTCGGTGCGAAGCATGATTTAACCTTGACACCCACTCGTCCATCACGAGAGGGTCGTAACGGAGATTTTGCAATGAACTTTTCGTCATTTATTGTTCCACAAGTTCCATTCGACGATTAATTAAATAATTCTGAAATCTGAATGTAGCAATAGTTTTTCAATTAAGAGATTGTAGCACTTTACACCAAGTACATGCAGAAATGTAGCATTTTCGTAGAAGAAACACTATCTTTTACTGGAGTGACAAGCATTTTCAATTATAATTTAACAATGATTACTCTTTCATTCTCTTATAAATCTTTTTTCTCTATATAATATCCATATGGCACATGGTTGCTATGATTTGTCAAGATTTTGTAAAATTCACTAAGAAACAATGTCTTGAAATGTAAAAGCTTTAATTAATAGCTTATTTTATTAATATATTTTAAGGAAGGAATGACAAATTGATAGAAACTATTTAGAAGCGAGTACTTTTGTTAATTTATACTGACTTCTGATTATGAATAAAAACAAGATAATATGATTCACTGTTTTTAATGAAATAAAAAGAGTCATTGTTACAATAATAAAAAGAAAGCTAATGAGAATTTAAATTTAGTTGTTTAGAATAAAGTTTTTATTCCTGCTTTTGTAAATTTCCATATATATATGTACTTTATTGTTCACAATTGGGTTAAAATGGCTTTCATTTCTCACATACTAAACAATATCAATATAAACAGACTCAGTATTTAAAATTAAAAAATAAAAATGGCACATGAGGGTACAGTTGTCATACTTTATTTGTGCTTCAACAACTGTAGCCAATTCTCATATGCCATTTTTATTTCTTTTAATTTTTAAATTTACCTAACTTTTGTGAATTTCCATACTTGGAGTTAATTCAGTATTGCATTAAGGGCTCTCGTAAGTCTTGCACTCTCCTATGCTATTATTCCTTCTAGGAATCCTGAGGTTTATACTGTCTTAGCTTCAGAAGATGCCAGCGAAGGGGAAGGTGCAGATGGAGATTATGTGGGAGAGATGCTGGATCTTTGCAAGGGATCTGGAATAGAAACACAATCCATAGAAAAGCACGATGTATGATATGTTTGTTACTTATTAATGAAATTTTATTTGTTATGTGAAGTGTATGAAGTACAGCTAATTGGCAGCCAGTGTCTATTATTTTTATCATATTAAGTTATTCATCTATTCTTTGATACAGGAAGAACCAGTAAGCTGTTATTGCAGCGCTTCTCACACAGATAACAATTATTCTACGGACGAGCATGATTCCGTACGCGATTCGGCTCATTGGCCCACTGCACATTCCTTAACCCAAAAATTAGGTCTGCACCAGTCTGATTCTGGTGCAGACCTATCTGAGTATCATGATCAGCACGAGGCAAAAAGTATACAGAATCTTGTAGCATCCTATGGAAAAACTTTCCAAACTATAGAAACTGAGGTTGAAAACAATTCCGAAAATGTAGATATGATTGAGTATAAACCTGAATCAGGTAATTGTTTTATTAAAAATCTCAGAGATATTATCTCCTACTGTAATTCATTTAGAATTAAAATAAATGTTACGCTGATTTTACTTTTTTTGTTTCATTAGGTGACAAGGAATCAATGATACAAAATTTATCAGATGGTACCACTGTATTAGATGCAGAAGGACACAAAGATCTCATTGCACAATATGATTATAACTCTTACGCTTATCCCTATTCTGCAGATTATAAGAGTGAAATGGACATAGCATGGGACAAGTATTGGGCTAAATGCGGAGAACAATTAATCTGGGCATCCTGGATCGAAAAATATGCAGATTATATCAATCCTGATTACTTTCAAAATAACACACGCACAACAGAAGACGAAAAGTCGCAGGATGCAGAGATTAATGAAGTAGCCATAGACAGATATTTTGAGCAAAATACATGTTTCCCATCGCAAGCGCATAAGAATTGCGAACTTCTACGTTCTAACTTTGCAGGAATTTTCAATAAGAGTTATTCGAGCGACAGCGAACTAAAGCCAGCAGCGATATCTTCTTCGAATACTAGTTTCTCATTTGAACAAACAAATAGGCAAGAGGTTAATGACAAAGATGCAGACGAAAATAGGAAGAAAATTCTTAATTTCGAGATATCACCAGAAGATGGCGATGGTTGGAATCCATTAAGCCCACTTAGTATAGAAGAAAATTATAATCATCAGTCTAATGCAGAAGACGAGAGGCTATTGATGAGATGCGATTCCGTTAATGGCTCAGTAACAAAAACGAACGCGACTTCCGATTCCATGACTAACGTTACCAAAATGACGTTAACTAGTTCCAGTTGCGATTCCAATTCCGTTCATTCGTCTAGTCTCGTCACTTCCGTTACAAGTTCCATAGAAAGCAGCATAACTAGTAGTTCCGATCAAGAGAACGAATTTTCAGTGGAAGACAACGATAGATATTGGCAGTATCTATGGAAGGAGAATTTTGAGACACAATATCAAAAACATTATGAATTATTTATAGAAATTTATAAAAAGGAGCACAATATAGATTATAATCAATTATATTTTAACTCATTAAATGAACCACGTGGCGATTCGATTGTACTACAACAAGACGAACTGCAGTGTCAAGAGGATAAAAATGGCGAAGAGGTTTTAGAGACTCATGCCCGTGAAGATCGGAGAAAGGAGAGCACAGATACTGTACAAATTGACTCAACTATACTAAGCAAAATAAATTCTGGAAATAAAAACTCGAAAAGGGGCAATGCATCGAATTTAAAATCCAAGTTGAGGACTAAGAGACTGATAATGGATTCAGTGGGCATCCTTATGAAGAATTTAACAATAAGAGTAGAAGAAAATAAACCGACTGATGTTGTTGAGGAAGAAGAAATGCGCGAAGAATTGCAGCAGACTCATGCTCAAGATTCAATAGTTACCGAAACTAAAATGGAAACAATGGCTTCCAGTAGCTATTCCAACGATAGTCATCAACAGAAGTTTTCTGATGGAGGAGATGAATTTCACGAAGAGGTCCAAGAAATTTATAAACAAAGGTAAATGGTATAATAGTTAATAATATTTAGGATTAGATAATAAGTAGTTAAAAGTTAAATAATAAAGTTAAAAAATTAATAACTTTTAACTTAACGCTTCAAAACACAAATTTTACACTTTAAAAACACTAACTTATTAACTTTTTCCCTAAGTTAAAAATTACTTATTTAAAAGAAAAAGTACATTTCCATATAAAAAATATTTCTTTATTTTATATAAATTTAATTTACAAATATTAAATTTATTTGAAGATCTACTGTAATTGTTTTGTTATTTAAAGTAATCTAATTTTCAAAAATTACAGTATTTTAATTTAATGTAAATTTTCAAAATTATTAAATTTTTAATTTAATTTAATCTTAATGCAACTAAATTCTAATTTTTTATTCATGCAAAATTTAACGAAAATTTATTTCGTAAGCTATTAACTTTAACTTAATTTAGTTAAAAAAAAAAAATTTATTCAATCCTGATAATAGTACTGTAAAAGTAATAATATTATTGCTTGCTTGTGTAACATCATGGATTATAGATGATTATTTATTTTCTGCTATATCAATCAAAATTAAACTATAAGTATAATAGAAATTTGAATAAAATTTGTTCATCTTTCTCTTTTATCTAGTCACGAGGCTGATTATAACGATAATGAAGATGGTCTAGAAACTGTGAAGAAAGCCTTTTCTTTAATGGGTTATGCCAATTTAATCGAAAATGAAAGCCAAAGAAAATTACAAGGCGAAATTGTTTATCGAAAACGTAATATCAGACGGCAAAGTTTTCACTTGATGGCGGAACTTAAACGATTGAAAACTAAATATAAAACTACTCTTGATGATACAGAAACAATCACCAGATATGCAAACAAGGTAATATTTTTTGCTTGATATATTTGAATTTATATTAATATGTAAAATCAGTTTTAGCTCTCATGTTTAAATATTATTTAGATTTGTGATTATACTGCTGCATATATCAGGGCAGAAAGAAAACGATACGGCTAATAATTTAATAAGTATTCATTCTATTTAATTTTATAGGCCGGTCTCACTGTCATCTTCGATTAGCTTAATCAGCCAATTAAATTTAAGAATAGCCAACTACAAAACTTAAAATTGATCGTATTATTTTGATTTCTTTGTCCGTTTTCTGCAAATTATAATTTATAAAATTAATACTTTAAGTTAATAATTAATTTTTTAATTAAAATAATTTTAAAAAGAGTTTTTAATTCAGTTTTAAATTTTACAATTGATTGTTAAATTTAATCAGTCAATCGATCAAGTCAATCGGAGATGATAGCTACTCAAATGCGCCAAGTGCATATGGAGAGGGTGATTTGCGCTATTAAGATTCCGGTATAGATATGTGATTAAATGGAGAAAGAGAAAAAAGAAAGAGATAAACTTGCGAAAAAGTTTATTATAAAGAACAAATTCGTTATTAGCTGAAAGCAGGGTTGGGCAATTTAGCANCCGTTTCGAGAGGTTTCTTACATTTCCTACGTATAAAACGTATAATACGTAGAAAACATGTATGAAACGGATGAAACGGATTATACACGTTAAATCTTCAAAAATTCATCGCACATGATATTCAATATAGCATATATATAAATAGTTTTACACTTTTGTATAATATACGATATTCGCTATACTGATGAGCGTTATTTGTCCTTTTTTAATATTTGAGAAACCAGATGAAATAAAGTCTGTTCGTGTTGCTTGTACTTTTTGTACTTGGAATCTTCGCGACAATCCAATAAGCGTATAGCTTTGTTTAATTTATTTCGATAAAAGCTGTATAAAGCTCATTGGATTGGATTGTCGCGGGTCGCATGTCGCATCATTACGCTGAGCTGAGTTGCGGCTGGCATCAATGGTATTCTTAGGTTTGTTCATGTCGCATGCTCCAACATACTCCAACGTGCTCTAATACGTTTGCTGCATTGGAGCTTGGAGCACGTTGGAGTATACTAGAGCATTGTGAGGCGACAAATCTATTAATACAGGAATTTCTTGGATTCACGATATTTAAAAAAAAATATATTTTAAACTGTCTACGGATTCATTTATGTTGTACTGTTTCTAAATGAAAAAATGAATTTATTTTTTATGTATTATACGGCTGAAACCTACGACGTATTATACATAGTTTCATTCATGTATGAAAACCATGTATAATACGTTAGGTATAATTCGTGCCCAACCCTGGCTGAAAGAGAAGAAATGTCCTCCCTTGTTGGATAGTAAATGCGTTCTAAAAAGCATTGTAAAAATCTTGTAGTGTGGAAAGTGCACATAGTGTAGCTATAAAGAACAGGACTATTTGGCACTTTCAGCAGACTCAACAGTTGGGTGAACGCTCGCTGTTATTGGTGTATTCTTCTAGATCTAAAAGTCTGATTGGATGATCTAGAAGAATATCTCAACATATTGAGTTTGCTGAACGTGTCTATTGTCTAATGTGTGAATCGTTCTGTTTCCACGTGGTCGTGTAGTATCTGTAGTAAAGCAGAAGGCAAAGAAACATTGCGTTCAGCAGAAAAAGCAGCTTTGCAACTGTTGTAAAATTCTTTGATTCGATTGGTTCTTGCTCTTGGTTCCTGCTGGAACTAAGCTGGCTGTGTCGTCTCTTCTGGTCCAATGATATATTCTTTCGATTGCCAGAATTTTAATACGCCGTTGTTTTCGATTGTAGACAAAGTATTTATCTTGCAATTCGGCGGAAACATGTACAATCGATGTACAATCTAATGATAAAGGTTCCTACACAAAAGCACAAGCTGCATTTACGTCGAGTTCCGATGATGAAGATAGTGTGAAGAAGATGCAGAGGAAAAAGAGAAAGAAGCAGTTCAAAAGATTAAATAAAATCCTTCCGAAAGAGATAGCCAATGACTATAAACTATGGAAATATTACATCAAACGGTTTGGCCTCTTCAGCAGATATGAAGATGGAATTAAATTAGATAGAGGTATGTATATGTAGACTATGATCCACTTGACACTACAAATGCTTCAAAGCATTCTTTGATTGGTCAATTAGTCATTCTCATTGTTTCGATTGAAGTATTGCTTTGAAGCATTTGTAGCGTCAAGTGGACTGCAGCCATATATATTTCAAAATGGTTTGAGATTTTTTTGTATATGTAAAACGATGATGTTTCTTGTAGAGAGTTGGTTTTCTGTAACACCAGAAGAAATAGCAAAGGATATAGCAGAAAGATGCAGATGTGACACAATAATTGATGCATTTTGTGGCGCAGGCAGCAATTCCATTCAGTTTGCATTTACATGTGAAAGAGGTATTTCTACCTGTTATATAAAAGTTCACAGATAAAAATATACTTATTGATTGTATTTTGCAGTGATCGCTATAGACATCGATCCTAATAAAATTAAGATTGCTCGACACAATGCGGGAATTTATGGTGTGGATGACAGGATAGAATTTATTACTGGAGATTTCCTGCAATTGGCACCACAGTTGGTTGCTGACGTTGTGTTTTTAAGTCCGCCATGGGGCGGTCCTGATTATATAAAGAGAAGAGTATTTGATCTCGAAAGTATTATACCTCCCAATGGGGGAAGAAGTGTATTCGAAGCAGCAAGAAGAATCACGCAACATGTGGCCTATTATCTTCCTAGAAATTCAGACCCTCTGCAGGTGAGTATTTGAACAATTAAATGTTTGTAATTGATAATTACAATTTTATGATATTATTTGCATATATAAAAAGATATATGTACATATAATTAATTATAATTAAATATAATTACAGATTATCATGTTAGCTGATAGGTATGATAAAGTGGAAATTCAACAAAATATGTTCAATGGGAAGTTTACTGCTTGTACAGCTTATTATGGCGAATTGGCCAGATCGTAATTTAAGTGAAGAAAAAAAAAACAAGATATTTTAGTTTACATTTTTTAGTTATCTTTACTTGCTTATCAGAACTAAAATCGTGATACACTTCTTTTTAATTAAAGTATTAAGGTATTTTACTCTGTGAAACTTGGAAAGATAGTGTAATTTATATTTTACTACTTCCAAATTCTATTACATTTTTTATGTATGTTCTTCCATATATATACATATAATTTTAATTATTAATAAATATATCTAAGAAAGAGTATTCCTCACAATATATTAAGAATTTTATTTTAAGATTTTACAAAATTTTTAAATAGTGAAACGATATGAAAATTGTTTTTTTTTTATTTGTGATGGATAATTGTCGACAATCTTGCAATGTTTATCGTAAAACGAAACTGAAGAAAAATACCAAATATGGTAAAATAAAGTTTTTGAAATAGCAGGAAGATAATGATCTGAAATGATTTACATATCCATGCATTGGTGTATATAACGAGCAAATTTGTAATTTAATTAGTAAGAATTCAAAATGAGGGTCATTGCAACTTCTCATAAAAAAATCACGATAAACAAATTTATAATTCTTTAATAATTTATTTTAAGTTTAGCAATATTTCTGAATTCAAATACAGAACTGTTTTCATAACAGTTGTACATTTCCAAAAAATATCACATTAATAAATTTCCATTAAGATAATTTTATCTTTTTATTGAAAAAAAGCACAATAATTATTAAATAACATATGACTAGCTTTTCTTTGTTTCATTATGTACAATTATGTCATCATGCTTGAACATATTGGAGGACATTTTATTTCAATATTATTTTATATTGCGTAATTTCACGAATCAATATCAATATTTGTCGCATTCGTGTCTTCAATATCACTGGCTGTTATATTTGTTTCTTCAATATCGATTGTTCCGATATTTCTTTCTTCAGGCTCTGCAGGTATTGTTATACCACCAGTGTCTATACTTTCTTCTTCTTCTCTAGGAATTTTTAAAAAGCAATGCATCGTTTCGTCATCCTCTTGCTCAATGGTAGAATCATTTTTGTTGAAACTTTCTCTTGCTAATGAACCCTGAAGATGTTTCGATGGTATTTGTATCGTGATTGTTTGAGAAGTACCGTCAGCGGACGTCGAGGAAGACATCAAATTAGCTTCCAATGTATCCCCATCTTTCGAAAAGGCACCTAAACAGCTATAAACTAATTGCGCTGCCGCAATGTTGCCGGGAAAAACTTCGACATTCTCGTTATCTGCGTGTAAAGTAGTGAAAAAATTTAAATAAAGATATCTACTAAATTAAGCAGTTTAACAGATCTTAATATATTACCCTTTTTCACATTAGATTTTATTAAACCTTTTTCATGGTCTCCTAAGTGTTGGATATAACTTTCATTTTTTACCGTTTTAAAAGGACATAGATCACATGTAAATAAGCCAGATTGTAAAGGATGTTTCGCTTTTAAATGATTTTTATAGCTGCTGCTCTGTATCGCGGTATACGGGCAATGTGGACACTTGTAGGGTCGAAGTCCTATGATAAATATCAAATTATTCCTCTATAATAATTTTAATTTTGAATATAATACTTACCCGTATGTTGCATAATATGCCTTCGTAAGGTATTGTGATCTCCAGTTTTGTATTCGCAAAGCTCGCAGTTGAAGGGCTTATCTCCTGTGTGCTGACGCAAGTGCATTTGCAGCATCGCCTTTCTGGCGCTAGCATGACCGCAAACGTTACAAACGTACGGACGTAACTTGGAGTGCACGGCTTGAATGTGATTCTTCAAGCATTTCGAGTTCGCGTAAGTCTTGCCGCAAACGTCACATTTCTTAGAAGAGTACCATCGAGTTCCTTCCGCTAACGTTTTGCGATCTAAATGCATTATACGGTGATTGCGTAATTGGCTAGCTTGTTTGAAACATTTACCGCACTCGGGGCATTTGTAGTCACGACTATCGCTGTGCACCCTCATGTGCGTCAAGAGTTTCACCACAGTAGCGCTTTTGTAAGCTTCACAAATTTTGCAAGTGAACAAATCTATGTCTGTGTAAAAGCAATTTCATTAAAATATAAATTCTAACGTTTAGGCACACAATGTTAATGAATTAGATACTGAGAATAATTAAAAGTTTAGAATCAGTTTCCTTGATGAATATTGAATGTAACGATAGATATTAATACGATATAGACGAATGTATTATATGAAACACAATTTATTATTTATCTATAAAATATTTATTGAGGAAACTAATTCTAAAAGTCTAATTCCTATTCCTAATATCTAATTCTTTCATTGTGCGCAGGATCTTACATTATTAAGCAGTGCAGCGTAGTAAGCTATTTTATAATTTTAGTATTCATCCGTCTGTAAGATTTCTCAAAAACAGCTGAATTTTTTCATACTTTTGTTTTCATCAATAGATGCTGAAAAATTTCAGTATCGAGGAAAAATATGAGTCAACTCAGTTAATTCTAAAGAAGTCAAAGGACAAGATCAATAAATTTTTTTCAATGAAATTTTATCGATTATAACGGTTTTTAACTGCACTATTTATATTCGTAAAAGATCTATTTATCTTATATCTACAAACCGATTTGGTGCTTTTTCCATAAATGCAAGCTACATTGGCGCCATTTCGTAAACTTCATGTCTCGACATATTGTGCACTTGAATTTCATCGCAATCTCAGATTCAGAATTCATGTGGCAAAGAACGTGTTGCTGCATAATTTCTTCCGAAACGAATTTGTATGGGCAATTTTGATAAGAACACCTTTGAGAAGATTGTACATTGTTTAAACATGACAAGTAAAGGACTAAGTTTCTTTTTACATACTTTTTGGAAAATTACATACTTTATATTTCTTTCCGCTGATTCTATCAACTTTCTATTGCGCATATATTCCGAATTTAAGGACTTTGAAATTTTTACTGAACTCTTTTCTTCGCTGCTCTCAGTATGTTGACCCCCATGTTCGGTTATCGGGCCAGGATTCGTCAGACTTGTCAAATTTTCTTTACCAGCCTCATCACTCGCAATATCCGTCATTTGATGATCCTGAGAGAAATATATTCTGTCATATTGTCCGGAAATAGGAGTAGCCTACCTTTCAAGAAATTAACTTTAAGATGATTACATTAATCACGTGTTCCCTACAGTCCTCAAAAGAGTGGAAGCAGTTGGAACACTCCGTACACATATAAACTATTCTTACTTCATCCGCGACTTTAGATTCTTCCTTTGGCTATATATAATAATAAAAGTAAGGCAATTTTTACATATTGCATTGCGTGTAAACTTCTGCTAAGCAAAATACAGTTACTTTGATTAAAAGTATAAACTACAGTTTGAATCTGGATCACTACTTACTTCGATGTCCATAGTAGAGTTTAAATGTAGCTTTTGAATGTGACCTAATAACTGCATCTTATCCTGAGACAGATAGGGACACATCTTGCATTTGAAAGCAGTTACAATTTCCAAGAGATCGTCGACGTTGACGTTGTCGTCCTCCAGTTCCTTCCCCACTTCCTCTGTCGCATTTTCATATTGCTCCTCAGGTTGCTCGTACGGACTTTCAATTACCATACTTTCATTAGTAATGTAGCCATTTTCGTTGTTTTCCATATCCTTTGATATAAAGAGTGCGTTCTCATAGCCGGATTCAGCAGGCTGGTCAATATCCCACCCTTCAATCGCTTCATTTCTAATCGCGTATACCTGTCCATTTAAACACACTAACGAAATCGGTTCTTCTCCGTTGTTTAATTCAGTTCCTTTCACAGTGTCAACTGTGCCTTGCTCTTCAATCGTTGCTGAGTCTTTCACAATGTCCGTCGGAGACGGCGCGAGTTGATAAATATATCTCGTGCCATTTATATCACAATAGCTCAAATAGGATTCATTGGTTTCATCTACATTGGCTTCTTCGCTCATTGCTGATAGAAACATACAGCAATCTGATGAGTGTTAACACGATTTGTTCAAGACTTTGGGGATGCTTACACAATTAATTATTCCACTTTATTAAGCTAAATATAAATTAGCTAACAATCCTGCCCAATCTCTTGCCACAGATTCGAGCAAAATATTGCAGCAAATTGATATCAAGCAATTGACTGTGTTTGCATGATTTAATGACAAAACCTGTTGACACAATCTAGCAGCTTGGTAGCCAAAACTGAATTGAATCTATAATTTTGTAATTATAAATATATCATTTAAATTATGATGGTAAATTTTGTTTCAGCTTCTGCAATCTGTCATCATTCCTTTAACAGATTTTATTATATATATATATTCGCTGGCACTCTATCAATAAGATTGCAACAGACACTGCAAAATATGTTTTCGACGGATTTAAGTATCTGAGACATTCGTAATATAAATTTCAATGCTCAAACCACATTTCGAGATCCATAAAATCTCCGTCACAATATCTTCTCTCTTATTTGGTTTTTTTTTTAAATCCCAAATGCTTTATGTTACAATTCATATAAACTTTACTAGACTAATATCACAAGTTCGAATTTGGAGTTTAAACGGTCCTTACCGACACAGTAACAAAAATGAGATAAGTTACACAGGCTCATTTCAATTCGCTGATTACACCTATAAAAATACGTGTAAACATCCAATTGTGCAATATCAACGCAGAATAATGAGGTTATCTCCGCGTGATAGGCCTAGCGAACTCGCGAGCGATAATTAAGCCTGAGACACATCCCCACGTCGTCAGATCGAGCACCGCTTTGCGCGTCGAAGCTGAAGCGAGGAAAGCAACGAGAGATGCGTTCGCGAAAATATTCGAATTCGAAATCGTATCTCGCGAGGCACCTCGCGTACGGCGGGCGTCTGGCGTCTGGTTCGAGATTCCGGCAATGTTCGTGCGCGCGAAACAGCGAGAAAGAGTTACCGGTGAAACAATACGCGTACACTCGAGCTCGGCTGTCGGAACGTTTTTTTTTTCTTTTGCCTGAGCTAAGGTTGTTCCATACCTATGCGAAATGTACGCGAGAGAACAAGGCGAACACAGCTCAAACGTATCCAGACGACAGACGCTTGCGACAGCACCTAGCACTTTTGATGTGCAGTTGCGATCACATGACCTACGTCCTACCGCCATGCCCCTACTTGCAGAAAGCGCCAAAGTTCAAGACAGAATTATTGGAAGTGTTAAAAATATTAAGAGTAAAATATTAATGTTCTAAACTTAAAAATCTCACTCTCGAAGTTGTCAATGTAGCGTAGGTCTAAGATAAGTCAAAGTGAGTCGAAATGTTCAACTAATTAACTTAAATAAAAATTAAATTCTCAGGGTTGGGTAAGCTAATATACATTTTTTAAAACTATATTAAGTTAAAGTTAATATCATATAAAATCAATTTAATTAAAAATAAAATACTAAATTAAAAGACATGTTAAGATTAAATTAAGTTAAATTTAATTTTGAAAAGCATTTTATTCCAATTATAATTAGAAATTCGTAATTTCTTAAATTACTCAAAATAATTATAATGTGGATCAACAAACAAATTTAATATTTTAAAATTGGAGATATTCGACCGTTAGTGTAATATATACAAATTGAAATAAGAACGCCTTCTACGGTCAAGCTAGATCTTAGTATTAATGGGCTTTTATAAATTTTACTTGTGTGATTTTTATATACCATTTTTCAAATTCAACCGACTGCGCGCTGAATTATTTTACCGGTCATAACACAGCTATAAGTTGAACATGAACAGGTAATATCACATTTATTAAATTAGAAA
>QKQZ01004325.1:0-22018 GCA_003595255.1 Solenopsis fugax | reverse complement strand
GCGGGCGCGGGACAGCGCGCGGCCGTCACGTTCCCTCGTGCGATTACACGCGCAAGGGGGATAACGGTCCACGGGCCGTGTGCTTTTGACAGCTCCGGACAGCCCCGGAGCAATAATTCCGCTCTATTTAGCCGCACGCTCCCTCGCCCCCTTTTTCTCACGTTACGCTTTCCATATAATCGAAACCTGACGTCTCGACGCCACGCGAGAAAAAAAGGTGCAGAAATTTAGACGTGAAAGGGTGAAAATGCAGCAGCTAGAAAGAACGGGTCTCGACGGTGCCTCGGACGTTTTCACTCGGGAGCGTGGGTGTGTGTCGCGAGCAGTGATGGGACAATCGCGTTAATCTCCCCCCTTCCCCCGTCCTTGGGGCTTGATCTGTTTCAGTAAACAGCGAGGCCAATGCCAGGCGTATCGCGATGGTCGAAAACTGCTTCGGCGGTTCGGGTCAGGTAAGAGAAAGATTTGCACAAGCGAAGTTTATAAATTTCATTTCTCCCACGTTTGCAATCAGCGAATCGTAACGATGACTCACTTATGAATATTCCGCCCGCGCAGCCACTCGCGGTACCCGGCCGAGTCCTGGTGGGCGAAGGGGTCCTGACGAAAATGTGCAGGAAGAAGCCCAAGCCTAGACAGTTCTTCCTGTTCAACGATATATTGGTCTACGGAAATATCGTGATTAATAAAAAAAAGGTACGTACACAGGAGAAATATTCGTCTTTTATAGACAGGAGCTGTTCTACAACAGTGTAATTGTAATCCGTGACTAAGGCTCAGTTGTATGTCCATCCCTGGTAAAAGTGTCAGAAAGATTCTGATACAGATTTCGGACAAAAATGGATTCAGGCGGATAGATAAAAAACGAAAAATAGAAAAAAATATAGTTAGAAAGTTTTTTTTCGGATTGTTACCGGATCATTCATGCCAATTAAAACTGGAAAACGGCACGGATTAAGGATTGAAAACCTTGTCCGGACGAGCTTCGGATTCGTTCAGATTGGACTCACAGTTTGAGAAGGATTGAAAAGATTATCAGGATAAGTTCGGATTGAACTCCTGGATTAAAAAGGATTGAATGATTGTTTCGGATTGATGTTGGATTCATTCGAATAGATCTTGGAGTTGATGCATGGATTGAAAAGGGTTAATTCGGTTTAGAATTTGATTCGGTTTAGAACGGACACAGATTTCGGAATGGTTCGTAAAGGTTTATATTAAATTCCTATCCGAAACTTTCACCAGGAATTTCTACTAATGTTAATTAACTTTAATCTCAGTTTTACTTCCTTTTTTATCTTTCTTCAATTCTATGAATTAAAAAAACTGATTAATGTTAATTCATATTGATAGAAATAGACAAATAGTTATGCCTTACTTATAATATTTTATAAATGCTTAGAAGTATGTGCTGAAGCCAATTCGACAGTGTTGCCAGATTGGGGAAATTTTTCCTCATCATGAAGGATTTTTTGGAGGCTAAAAGATTTAGGAAAATTTTCAGAAGAGAAAAATATGAAGATCCAGTATCTTTATCTTTAAAAAAAATTTCCAATAATAAAACGTAAATTTAGAAACAAATTCTTCAACCTCTGGCAACATTGCAATTCAAACATATTTTCTAATAAAAGAAGTATCAATAAATTGTCTCGAGATTCCTGTATTCAGAACACACTTGTGAAGATGTTAGCACACTATTACATCATTTTATTTTTATTATTCATTGTACATAAAATAAGAATAAAATGGCGCAAACAATGCTCCAACATTGTTAAAAATGAATTCTAAATACATGCCAAAGTATGATATATGAATGAATTCTGCATGTAACAATTGATATATGTATAACATGCAATAATAATAGTGATGATAATAATAATAGTAATTTCTAATAAAAATAATAATAATTTTTTTATAGTACAACAAGCAGCATATAATACCATTGGAGGAAGTAAAGTTAGAGTCTTTAGCGGACGAGGGTCGTAAGTACATTATGTTACTTAATACACTATATGCACATTGAGGGTTTTTGTTATTGGAAAAAACTAGGAAAATCTGGGATTTTCAAAAATTTTTCTTTTATCTTTGATAATCATGGGTTTTTTGATGATTTTATTGTACTCAAATTTTTAAAATTTTACTTTTAAATTTAAGCTATATCTCTTTCCAACAAAATCATTTCTTCAATCTTTTTTTTATAATGTAATATGTTAACAATTGATTGACATACACATCTGCGTACATTATAACTAATAATTTAACATTAATCTCTTAGTGCATAATTCAGTAATACACATAATTCAATTTACTCATGAATAAATACATAAATAATTCATAATAACAGCTGTATTCCTTATTCTAAATTGTCTGTGTTTTATCATTTTTCAAATTACTTCCAGTGAGCTAAATCCATGTATTGTAGATCGTTATATACATATATCATTTAGTTCATGTTATTTTTTTTTATTATTTTCTCAAATTTAATATTTAAAATTCAAGTGGCTTTTTAATTAATTATCGAACATTAAAAACCTTTTATAATTAAAAAATATCAAAAAGTGCATATAATAAAATAAATTTAAACAATAAGTTATATTGGATTGACGAAATTAAAACACAAGAATAGAAGGCCTAAAATAAATTTATTTCAAAGTTGCATTAAAAATTCCTTAATCTTACGAAGATTTAAATAAAATTCCTGGAAAATATATCCAGAAATTCTTAGAGAATTCTACAAAATTTTAGTAAATATTTGGACTTGCAATCTGTTCATTCCACCAATGTTGTATACGGGATATTTTGAAAATACCTCCAAGAAAATGTACATATATGAAAAAATCTATAAACATCGATGTTATTTTAATTTTAACAAGTTTTGCTAGAAGTCGCAAATTTACATATTGCGCAAGATTTCTTGCCAAAGAATAAATAAAAAATTGAGATGCATTTTCTCAGGTTTTGTTTTTGACAGAAATAATAGTGCACTTATTATAGTATTTCAATTAAGTTAGCATATGAGGATCAATAATCAAATGAGATCACATATACATATCTAGAAAATATTAGTACAGTATTGGATCATTATTTATAGAATATCGTAATGGATGGCTCATTAAGACAGTAACAAAGTCGTTTGCTGTTTATGCTGCTACTCCAACAGAAAAGCAAGAATGGATGGCACATATCACAAAATGTATTGAAGATTTGTTAAGAAAGAGTAAGTGAAAAATAAAGTTGTTATAAATACGTTTTTTAAAATAATAAATTTCAAAGTTTTGCAAATTCACAATTAATTCTTTTTAATTTTCTTTTTATATACTTTTTAGGTGGCAAAAAGCCTGTCGAGGTCCATGCAGCAGTTTGGGTGCCAGATAACGAAGCTACAATTTGCATGCACTGCAATAAAACACAATTCACAGTATTAAACAGACGGGTAATGATAAAATCACATTTTTATTCATTTAAATAATCCAAATATATTAATTGCTAAAACAATTGCTCTTTATTTCAGCACCACTGTAGGCAATGCGGAGCAGTAGTCTGTGGTCCATGCAGTAATAAAAAATTATTACTGCCTGGGCAAGGAAATGGGAAAGCTGTCAGGGTTTGTTTACAATGTTATGATGCCGCTAGTAAAATCAAAGCTATACCCGCGACTGCTGTGGATAGCTTGAATAACAAAGATCCACAACGTAATTCCGCTGACAGTTCAGGAGGGGACAGCTCTGGAGACGACGATGATGCGAATAAGGAGGAAAATCACGATGAGGTAATTCATAGTTAGCTTTCTTCTTGTTTTGGATAAAAATCAATATCCGTTGTGCATACATATCTTTTATCAAAAAATTTTGAATTTGTGTTTATTTGTTATTTTTATACATCATTTATATGCTATAGAATTATTTGTTATAGAATTGTATTTTTATAAAATGTTATATTTTTTATATATATTTACATATATTATAAAATTAACGTATTATATGTAATGAAAATTTCCTCTTTCTTACAGCCTAAATTCTATTCCACACTTGGTCGATGAAACTGACTGTATATCGTACCGAACGAAATATGAAAGAGATATGAAAAGTCTACAAAAAAATATTCTTGAAAATCAATATGCAAGTAAATATCGAATATATTAACAATAAGAAAATTTATAGGAATATTGTTCAAGAGATATTTCTAAACGATATGAATTGAAGAAAAAGATCATTGCATATGATGTGAAATTCTGCCAAAATTCGTGAAACACGTATTGTTATACATATATCTAATTTGCATTCTGCAGTTTTTATTAATAAAAAAATATTGCATTTTATTAAGGCAAATTAAGAAATAGTAAATATATATAAATATACACATATAGATGACTGAAAGAACAAAACAAAGTATCAAGGTTTGTTCGCATTACTTTAAATCTCCAAAAGTTTTGCCCTTAAAACGAAATAAAGGCAGCCTCGTGTATTAGTGGAAACGTCACCTAAATACCCTCGTGTATTAGTTTATCCTTATTCATCGAATATTGAACAAGGATTGATATTTCTGAATGTAGCCAAAATATATATTCGAGCATTGGAGAGAGAGAGAAAACAAAAATGCTGAGTGTAAAAGGTACAAGTAATGCGAATAAATTATAATATTTTTTTTTTAATACAAGAAATGCACAGTTAGAAATTAACAAAGATTTGTAATTAATACAATTATATAACGATCAATGCGTAAGCCACTATACGTATATAACGCGCGATTAATTATAATTAGATACCTTTTCTAAAACCTTTTTCATTAATGTATATTAAGGATATATGCCACCATTGTGCCTTTTTACATTATGGATCGATATTGGATATCTAAATAATGTAACATTTAAATAATGCATCATATAGAATTCTGAATGCAAAGATTAATTTTGAATGTATACATTTCTTTCTTACCTATTATTGCAAATACGTTACAAGTAAATACAGTACGTAACACTCCAAACGTAATATCTGTGAATAAACTGTTGTATTATTATAAATTTAAGAGTGTTATTTGATGAAATAATAAATACCACATTAATTGTCTTTTGGACGGCATATAATAACCAAAAGATATAACTAGTTTACTAGAATTGATGTATCGAGAATCTCTGGAAGAACGACGTTCAATTAATTTATAAACAATAAGCAAGAAACATTTTTAAATTTATGTATAAGATAAAAATGCCATTCCTTATCTAAACTGCACTGATAACGAAAGAAATCAGATAAAGAAGGCGAAAGTATATCATTTGTACAAAAGAGATCCTTTTTAAAAATTTTATACAAAATTATTATTCGTAATAATAATGTTAGTTTATAACATGATAATATAATGTTTTCATGACTCTACATAATATATAAATATATATAAATATGTTATTAAAAAATATATTTTAAGTTTCATTACACGGAATAGAAAATATTAGTATCAACTTGTGTCTACTTCTTTGTTTTTTAAGGGAATATTATATTATTATAGCGCCTAAATATATAATGAAATCTTTAATTTTTCTTTATGCAAATTTTTCATGTCTCACAGATCTGTAAGAAAACGAGCTTGTTAATACTCCATATTGTCTCTTATTGACATCTTGTTCTAAATCTGTGTACAAACTATTTTTAAAAGAAACAAATCATGCATTTTCGCATAGATATACCGAATTATTCGTATATTGTACGTTAGATGTCAAATTTTACATCTGTTATTCATGGATTTTAATGAATAACTAATAAACTAAGTAAGTTCTCAACTAGTATTTTTTAATAATAGAAATTATTGATAAAACTTCCACTTCGAAAAATTTACAAATGGAAGAGTACTTTTGTTCTTTTCCCTTATATTATTCAATTTTATGTTCTATGCACTTATTTTCTAACTCGACTGTAGTGGAATTGCTGCTGGCTTCCAGCAATTTCTTATAACGTTCTACCAAATCGCTAATGGACCGCCTTCTCGAACTGCTTTCATGTTTTACAACTGTGCCCTTGTTCTCATCATTTATAAACTGTACCTCTGTAAATTCATCCAACTCGGGTTTAGTCACTTTGATCTCGTTATTAAGTTTATCTTTCACTTCTTGCTGAGATATAATTCGTGAGATGTTTCGTTTTTTCGGAGTGAATTTCGTTTTTTCGGAGGAAGAAACTTTGAAAGACTCTTGACTCCAATTGAAAAAACCCTTTGCTATGGTGTCTAAATTAAAATCCGAACTGGACCTTTCTTCTATTGTATTTGCAATGACAGAAGAATTGGCTTGCGCGGTAGGTGGCAGGGACATCATGCTACAATTGGCTATATAAATAAAACTTTAATTTAATTTATATTTTATTTATCAGGATAACAATCGAGTTGTTGAAACTAGACAACTATTATTCTATACAATTACAAAATTAAACACTATTGTACAGAAATATGTCATTCTTGTTAGCAAAGAGAAATATCTTAATTTGTAAAAATAAATATAAACAAAAAAGGATTTCTTATATCATATGATGTTTAATTCATAGTGTTTTATCACAAAATAACTATTACCTAGTTTTAATAATCTCTCGATTGTTATCTTACATATTTTCTTAATATAAATTATTATAAAAAATGTTAGTATTATATATAAATCAAACAGGATCTTTACAAACCTTTTATATTTCTACTTATGCCCGTAAAAAATAATCGGGAATATTTTCCTGTTGCTCTCTTACACAACTGTTTCACCTTAGGTGTCATGAAACGCATATTCAATCCTTGTTTTTCATTATTGTCTAATATACTGCTGTCGATGTTGATACGTGACACAAATAAATTCGTTCTCAAATCTGGCGTGTAATTTCGACTGTACCGCATATATCTCGAAAATAATGATTTATGTGCAACTGTAAAAACACAAGCAATGTAATTATATAATTTATTTATTTATTTATTTATTTGAGCAAATACAGCCAAATAGGCCAACAATTTATAATAAACATTTATAATAACAATTATTTAATAATAATTTTGGCATAAAAAATTACAATATATAGTTTCTCAGATCTCAAACTTACTTTCACTCGGAGTAAACTGCAATAATTGTGTATCGTTTTTTTCGTCCGCGTAATTAGTATTAATTTTAATAAGAGGCGAGGGCATAAGGAGCACGCTTTTTACAAATGGTAACACATTTTCTTCGGATATACGTTCGATACTTTTTGCACACAAAACACTTTGTGTTTCTTCCATGGAATTTATCACATTTGTCAAGAAAGTTTTTAATACATTGTACATGGATTTCATGTCTTCTGTACTTGCCTCCACTTGCAAGAAACATTGCGATAAATCTACTAAATTTTCCTTCCTCAAGCATTGATATATTTGATATAGTATCAAAGTGAGCAAACGCATGAAATTGTGATATACCAATTTGTTATCATTATACAAGTGATAAAGACAATGCTAAAAAAAAAAACAAAAATGATAGAACAAAATTGTGATGGATACATATTTGTGATACTTATTATTTCTAAAAATAAATCAATTTGTTAATTAATTAATCTTCTAAGCGAGTTTATTTTTATTATATGTATATACGTTGACTGTATTAGGATCAAAATAGACCCGACATTAAAAATGTAGTTAAAAGTCATGTATATTTTGCCATATTTTTCGTTTTATAATTGCACAAAAGATTAAATAAAATAATATGAAATTTTGAATACAATAACGTAATATTTAAATATCATGCTATATATGTGAATTATGTTGACAATATTCTAATATCACAAATATTTTTTTAAAATGTTCAGTTCAAACTTAGAACAAGGATTCAAAGAAGCCTCCGAACTCAATTAGAAGGTTAATATAAAATTAAAAAAGGAGATTATAAGATTGCAATTATTTATTTAATATTCACATTCTTTACCTGAACGTCACGTGGGAATGGTAATTTCGATATCAGAGAACAATCGATTTTTTCCAGCTGCTTGCTATCCAGTGCTTTTGCATCGTTCAATATATTAAATATTATACCATTTGTGTTTTCACACACTCTTTCCAGATTATTCAATATTGCGTTTCGTTTTCGTATGTATTGTATACTTTCGTCTAAACTATTTTTCCACACTAAAATTCACATATATTCATTAGTTTCACGTGTATAACGTAAAAGATTCTCGACAAAGAATTATATAATAAAAAAAATATATAAATATATGATTCTAACTCGATATAATTGATGCATCTTTGACATTTGCCAAATGCTGCTTTATAGATTCCGCTACAGGAGCTGCAGATGCGCATTTTGCCAAAGATTGTTTCTTGTCGAATAATTCCGTTTTAATTTTAGCCAGATGTTCTTCCTCCTCTCTAAAAAAAAGAAAAAAAATTGAGAACTTATAGCAGACTAATTTTAGTAAACTCTATCAAAAGGAATTTAAAAATATTACTCCAATGCAAAATTTGCAGCTTTTTCCATTTGCACGCAATTTCTGTGGCGACTCAATATAACACGAGTGACATTTGATTTGGACTGCTGTAGGTATGTTTTAATTAAATCACTTGCAAGACCTGACTTTGGTGCAAATACAACTTTGTATTCACCTGAAACAAGAGGTAGCTGAATAGATTAGAATATTTAATTCTATTTGTATATAAAAATATGAAAAGTTATAAAAGATTGATATGTTTCTAATAAAGAATTTAGACTATTCAGACGAAACCCAAATCTGTCAAAATAAATTTTGCAATATTTGCTACAAATAATTGCTGCAACGATATGAAAGTATCTTTTAACAGAATAAGATTAACAGATAAAAATCAAGCAGAATTTGGAATCATTTAAATGAAATACATCATAGCTAAATAACAGATTCAACTTAATTTCTGATTTGCTGATTATCCTTGTGTTGTATAATGTATTTGATGCTCAAAGTATTTGTTATTTATCCTTATATTTAATGAACAACGATAAAATGATGTTTATAAGCACTCAAAATATGTAAAGATCAATATAGGAATCATTCTATCTTTGGATACTTTCCAGTAATATACAGACGATATTGTGTAACACAATGTATGACTCACAAGGAACATTAGGCAACCCGGAAATTCAAAAAATCTGAAACTTTTTGTACTAATAGAGGAGTTCGTCCATAACACAAAAATATTTTTTATTCGTGCCCAATTTCAGTTTAGGGGGTAAAATACCCTTTAACAAGAATTTCAAAAAAATGTTTTTAAGTTATTGTTATAAATTACTCTTCGAGCCATTCAATTTTTATTCAGACCATTTTTTTCTATCTCTTATAGTTTCGACGATATTCGCTTGGAAAGAAAAAAACCGATTTTTTTCAAAAGGGTGTTTTATCCCCTAAAACTGAAATTGGGCACGAACAAAAAATATTTTTGTGTTATGGATGAACTTCTCTATTTGTACAGTTTCAGATTTTTTTGAATTTCCGGATTGCCTAATGTTCCTTGTCAGTTTCCCGCAACAGAACACAGTCATATACTGTGATAGGCTTAAGTTTTATGTGATGCTAGAAATTGATATGAAATCTCAAAAAAGGGAATTGATTAATCGAACAATTCAGTAAACTAACTGATGTAATCAATTATCTTTCTGTCCAAGTTCTCGGACCGATTTCTAGCATCATGAATGAAATCTTGCAGCTAAAACACTGTTTAGCTTTTTTATTTCACTTTTTTATTTTGACATTACATTTCATCGCCACAAATATAATGTTGGTATCCATGAATCTAAATAGAATACAGAAGTTATAATAATATAAAGATATTATTTGTTACTTGATATCATAAGGATATTTTTTTATTTTTTATATATATTTTAGTATGTATAAAAGATATATAAAAGATCTAATTTATATATAAAGTATTAATTATATATTATTTATATTACTAACGGTATCTTTTATATATACATATACTACAAGTAACAATATGGTACCATCTTGATGATGTTATTATAATTTATATATTCTGTGATAAGACATAGTCAAACACAGCATTTTAGCTGTGTTAACTTGTGTCATAATTGGAAAGCACCAAGTTGTATGCTGACAAGTTGACACAATCATACAGCTGTTTAATTGTGTCATTTTATGTCACTCTCTACATTGAACACTCATAATAACATCATAGGAACCTCATCATGACTTTATATATGATACCTATATTATATTATGTATTGAGTGACAAATACTATTATTATGATCACTATATTTTACTGATTTCATGGATACCAACCTTTATGGATTACTTTTTTGGTGGTAAAATGTAATGTTGAAATTAAAAAAAATAATAAAAAAGCTAAGCAGTGTTTCAGCTACAAGTTAATACTATGTAATACGGTGTCACACAATATATGATTGTTCCATTGCTGGAAAGCAACTTTCGATATTCAGTAAGAGACAGACTCTTATGTATCTTGGTAGAAAACTCCTAATAGCACAGTATTAGCTTAATGCAAATGCAGTTGATGTCAATCTGCTGCATTTGCATTATCTACTGCTCAAAAGTACTGAAAAACTATTAACATATTCCTAACATTTTGCTTTTCCTAGATACCTACCGTCATGCATAATATATGTCTTCAATGCGAGCTGAGACAGTTTCCACATTATAATCATAAACTTAGTACCACTTGCGTGATGCAAATACGTAGTAACTACACGTGGAAATTCCATGTCAGGATTCTCCAATGCAATAACATTCAAATAGTCTTTGACACTGTTACGATACTTCGTTTCTGTCTTCTTACAAATTACTGGCCATTCGACTAGCTTTTTAAAACGCTCAGCGTCGTATATTGTCAACAGATAGTGTGAAACGGATATAAATCCTGAAGTATTTGGTTTATCGAACATTCCCTGTAACACATGTTTACTATGTCATCGCTACTGGTAAAAGCCGAAAAAGTGTATATATAAAAAAAATACGTTCCAAAAATGAATCGACAAAAGAAAGTAAGTAAAATGCTTACCTCGCGAAAGATTTTCTTGAAATCATGATCCGGCGGTACCAATTGATTCAATAAAAAGACGTTTCGATGGAAGGACGCGCTGATAGCCATTCTGCGATACGCGGCACGAGACTTTCACCACACAAGCGACGAAACTGCAATTGTATATTAAATGTACAGTTTAATCCGATTCACGGTACGTTCTCTCGACCGACACAGAAATTCAGAAATATAAGAACGACGCTAAATAAAAATTATTAAAAAACATACCTGCACGATTGTAATTTGAACAACAAATCCAAACATTCAACGGCGGCAGGAAAGTCCGTGGAGACCTCTCTCGGAGCAATCAAGAATGACAGCGTTAGCGTTGGTAGCGCGGTAGTGAGCTACCCGAACGCACCAATTATAGCGCTTTCGAGTAAAGTTTAACCAAACCTGAGTCAGGTTAAGTTAACCGGGTGGGGTTTAAACCCAAAGCGCTATACAGGGTGATTATTAATGGTTGTCCCCACGTTTTACCATAAGAGCTGATTGACATTTTTATATATAAATGTATATCTATATATATATAAAATCAGCTCTTATGGTAAAACGTGGTGACAATCATTAATAATCACCCTGTATATATTATTTTTTGACGCTATCATATTGATCATATATCATATGGTCAAGTATGGAGCGGTTGTGCATGTCATTAACAGTTCTCTCTCTGATCATGAACAAACACCCTGTATATATAGATATATATTGTATATAAAATTGTCAGTAAATCAGCTCTTATGGTAAAACGTGGAGACAATCATTAATAATCACCCTGTATATATTATTTTTTGACGCTATCATATTGATCATATATCATATGGTCAAGTATGGAGCGGTTGTGCATGTCATTAACAGTTCTCTCTCTGATCATGAACAAACACCCTGTATATATAGATATATATTGTATATAAAATTGTCAGTAAATCAGCTCTTATGGTAAAACGTGGAGACAATCATTAATAATCACCCTGTATATATTATTTTTTGACGCTATCATATTGATCATATATCATATGGTCAAGTATGGAGCGGTTGTGCATGTCATTAACAGTTCTCTCTCTGATCATGAACAAACACCCTGTATATATAGATATATATTGTATATAAAATTGTCAGTAAATCAGCTCTTATGGTAAAACGTGGTGACAATCATTAATAATCACCCTGTATATATTATTTTTTGACGCTATCATATTGATCATATATCATATGGTCAAGTATGGAGCGGTTGTGCATGTCATTAACAGTTCTCTCTCTGAAACTTCTCTCTCCAGGATTATTATAATGAAAATAAGATATAATGACAAGCGTAAAAATATGAACGATACAACAAAATGTCGGTAAATGTTAAAAATATCCCCACCACCTCCGATTTTGATGAAATTAGGCTCATTCGACGCGTTTTCGCACGAAACGAATGAAAATCTAGCAGAAAAAAGTGTCGGACTTGGTCGGACTGCCCCGCGAATCGAGATATCAAGTATTAAAATTGATGACTATTGAGGTTAGGATACCTATCATACTGACGTAATGGAACGAAGTTCATGTGTTGACATCACATGTGTATGAATATTCTCTAATTACACAAATTCTTTGCTTTAAAGCACAAATTCTCTACTTTGAAAACACATTGGGTGCTTTCCATTTAGTGACACAAGTCGACACAAGCATTGTTCTATCTTTTTTTAATATTCAATGAGTAACAAAAATAGAACGATGCTTGTGTCGACTTGTGTCACTAAATGAAAAGCACCCATTATTTTCTTATATAATTTTTGTGTTCTTAAAGCAGAAAATTACTTGTGTTTTTAAAGCAGAGAATTAGTGTAATTATATAGAGAAAATGTAGATAACAAAACGCAAGGTGGAACATGTGAATCAAATCTTCGCCTTACTAAATATTTCAGTCAATTACATGATTCTTAAATAATTAATTAAAATTATCTGGATAACTCACAAACGTTTCTAATGACACTTCAAAAATCTTCAAACGAAATACAAACGATTCCAGACAAAATTTTTGTTTAATTTACCACCGATTAATTTTTCGGCCAGATACACGGTGTAAAAATAAAAAATTAATTACAATTAATTGAATGACTCACAAACCTTTTCAATTGCACTTCAAAACTCTTCAAACAAAACACAAACGATTTAAAATAATAATTTCTTCATTCGAAACTTTGCATTGATCACCCTCATTAGAATCGTTCTATTCTCATACTCATTTTATGGTCATTGTCGCGTAATGCGAGTCAACATTAAGGAAAACGCGCGGTCATTGCGGACCGTCCTTAAGGAGGCACGGACGAATATCGTATTAACGTTGGCGACCATTTTTGTGAGGGTCGCCGTTTATTTCACGGGTTCTTCGTGCGGCGAGTGAACGTCGTGCCGACGTACAGCACGTGGCGGTTTCGTGACGAGAATCTAGGCAGAGAGAACCGAAGCTTCGCTCGTCCGATCGAAACACCCGCGAAAAAACGCCCACGCGGTCTCGGACATGTCGCCGACGACAGTCCGCTTCCACGAGGCCGCATCAGGCCGCATCGTGCGAGGATCAACATCCGACGGCGGAGTGATAGTTCCTCGGGTCTAGAAAGTGAAGAGTAGCCCGTGTTTCCTGAGGGTGTTTTCCGCTTGGAAAAATACGGACGTCGCGTCGCGTATCCCGGTCATCGGCCGTCGGAGATTCGCGCGACATAGACCTCGGAGGACAGATCCGTCCGCGCAGCGGTGGCTCGCGCGAGCGTTTCGCGGTCCCTCTTACTATGCGGGAGCTCGACCGAGTCCCTCTCTCTCTCTCTCTCTTTCCCTCCCTGTCGGACGTGCCCCGTGATATATATTAATTGACAATTGACGAGGGAAGAAGCTGTCGCCTCGCTCCTGGACCGGACCCTCCCACCCCCCGATTGGCGCGACAATGGCTGCGACCTTCGATCAGTATGACAAGTCGAGGTGCGTGCGGGAGAATTCCCATGTTTTGATTCATCAGCGCGGGCGTCTGCAAGTGTGTCGTGTCCGCATTCGGTATTATTGGCGTAATGGCGTTTGAAATTGCGGCCGTGCAATTCGCACGATGTAACGCGTCGCGCAAAAACGGGGCGATCATTATCGTCACCGACGTGTATTGGATCCCGGAGCACTGGATAAATCGTCTTTGGTCCGTGCGCTGCGAGTCGTAGCTCGTTTCGAAGTGTCAAACCTGTTGTGAAACATATTCCTCAATTTTTTCTTAGGTGTTTGTCGGATAGATCTTGTAAACACTTGTGTTAATGTTAAATGTTCTCATATTAAGCACTAGTTAAAGCTGATTAAGATCCTAGTGTTCTCAAGTACCTTTTCTCTTCCTCTTTTATGTTTTTGTCCTGGAAACAAATAGAGAGAGAATAGCTATTTAGTCACTTTAAACTTTAATACTTGTGTCAAGGATAGTGTTATAATAATTCAGTTTATTTTAAATTTTTATTTCTGAGAGAAATTTACACTTTCCTTGGTATCATTAAAATATATGCAATTTTCAATGAAAAATTTTCTATATCATATTAACTGTTTGCTTCTTTTTTAGCTGGTACTTTGGTGCTATGTCACGGCAAGATGCGTCTGATTTGTTGATGGGTGAGAAGGAAGGTGGTGTATTTTTAGTAAGAGACAGCACCTCTATACATGGCGACTTTGTGTTGTGTGTAAGGGAGGACAGTAAAGTCAGCCACTATATCATCAATAAGATCCAACAGGGAGATCAAATTCGTTATCGGATTGGAGATCAAATGTTTCCGGATATTCCCAGTCTTCTAGCCTTTTATAAGCTTCACTATTTAGATACCACGCCGTTAATTAGGCCGGCGCCAAAGAAAACGCAAAGGGTAATTGCAAAGTATGATTTTGAGGGCAATGATTCCGAGGATTTACCCTTTAGGAAAGGTATACATCAATTTCCCTCATTTCAATTAAGGAGATATGATCAAAATATCAAAATCTTTTATGCTGCTTAAAAATTATATGTAAATTATTTAAAGGAAAACTAATATTAAAATTTCAAATTAATTGATTATATAGTTTTCAAGAAAATAAAAGTTAAAGTTTTATACATGGTGTCTTATGATAGATGCATCAAACTGATATATTAAGTTATTTTTTAAAATACTTCGACATAAAAAATTATATGAATAATTAGAGCTTTTTATATGTCCTTGTAAAAATTTAACTCTATCATAGTTTTTTCATATACAAGTAAAAAGTTGATGAGATTGATGCTTATGAAAATGATTTTTAATGAATTAAAGAATAAAAAATTTTAATGCTGTTGAAAAAAATGATTTAAAAAATTGTTACAAAGATATTAATTAAAAACTAAGCTATTGTAAGGTTCCAAGTGTAGGTGAACATTAAAATGTTTATTGTACTAATTGTATAGCTATACGTCCAATATTTTTAGCAGCAAAATTAAGAATATGCATAAACAGTACATAAAATCTGAATAATTATTATCAAAAACATTTTATTAATGTAATTTTGTGCAGTTAAGATCAATAGTAATCTTGTGGAATCCAAATACATGCTAAAATTTCAATAATTGTGTTCTTAATAGTATATCATTTTTTTGTTGAGATCTGTATCGATCATACCTCCTTAATTCATTTCAGTTTTTTTTTTTATAATTGTATTAATGATGCATTTGTGATTTATAGGTGATATACTTACTGTAATATCGAAAGATGAGGAACAGTGGTGGACAGCTAGAAATAGTGTTGGCCAAACTGGTTCGATACCGGTGCCGTACGTTCAGAAGTACGACGACGATAGTCATATGATAATAGAAAATAACTCACGGCCTGAGAGTGGCGGCAGTTCCGGCTCTAACTCGAATTCAGGGCCTACATCACAGGTATCTCATACAGAATCGACGGGGCAGGCGACCGTGACGCGAAGACCAAACATTCAGAGAACACTGCCGGCCTTTGCCAAAGTGAAACAGGCGAGGGTGCCGAACGCGTATGATAAAACTGCTCTAAAATTAGAAGTAGGTGATATGATAAAAGTGACAAAGACTAATATTAATGGCCAGTGGGAAGGTGAATTGCATGGCAAGGTCGGACACTTCCCATTTACACATGTGGAGTTTGTAGATAATGAGACTGGTGAAGACAATCAGGAGATTTAACAGAAATTCTCCGAGTGTGATGTGCACCACATGTGTGACAAAGAAAGGAAGGAAGACGCCTCCTATATTATCAAAATTTAGAGTTACTAATAACATCTATTATATGTGCCATTTCAAAGAGATGTGTTTAGTCTGAACAACTGTACATTTGATAGTTGCAAGTATAAGAATTCTTGATTTTTGTGCAATATTATTGCAACGTAAGAATATTTAGAGATTTGTGTTGGTATCTCTACAGTATGTTAATTTAGTCACATACGTCGATCCATCATTTTATATTTTACATTGCTAATTTCCCAAAGCACAAAGCATAATTTTATAAAGTTATTAGATATATAATACAGTACATATTAATCTTATATGATACAATTTTATTTTATTAAAAATTAAAATCATGTTTTAGTGAAATAGTGAACAAATTGATTGGTGTAAAAAAAATACAGTAATTATAAGATGTATATTCTAATGGTTTTATAATGTACAATTATTTATATATGTAGCCGTGTTACATATATAATATTCTTTACATTTTTCTTATATATATTAATATAGTGCACTAGTTTAACATTCACGTATATACATATCTAAGTTTATTGTTTATTTAGGAATTTATTAGTGCTCGAAGATGAATAGTTCGACACATGCACAGTTTTTCATCTACACTCAACGACCTCTCATCTCTGGATTTGTTGATTTTATAGATTATATTATTGATAAATTATAATTTATCATTTTTATTTATGAATACTACAATGGAAAAAAGCATGCATGTGCTTCTTAAAATGTTTTATTAGCAAATATCAATTATATTCCTAAAGTTGTGGAATAGTATATTCTGGAATGAATATACGATAATATTTTCTAGTCATAAGTGACTATGATAAAAGCATACTGTACATATACTTGGTTGACAGCATTTCATTTTACTATTATTAACACTTCTGTGTGAAAAAAAAAATCTAAAGAATATTTCAAAAGAAATACAGTTGTTCTGTAGACTATGAAATTTCGATGCCATGGTACATACAATATCTGTTAGCCATAGGTTGTGCCACCAATTGGAGCAACATATTGTGCTAGAAAGTTGTATTTATATACATATAATGATGGAAAGGTTAATTGTATCAAAAAATTGATCATAGTTATGTGGAATACCTTATGACTATTGGGAATTATTGTAATAGAGGATTTTTAAATGAATTTTACGTTTTCAATGAAATTTCATTGGAAACAAATCGATTCTTCTTTCTACTCCAGTTTTGGATTTCCGACCCTATTTAATTAAGGCCATAATACCACGCTTTATCATTTTTTATTAATGGCCTTTTCGGGATTAAGGAAGCGCCCAAATGCTTATTGCGTACGTCGGCTGCTCACAGTGAGAGTGGTCATTCAAAACGCATGATCAAAGTCGTTTTGCTTCAGCGATGGCCTGAAGCAACACACTCTAGGGAAGAATCGATTCTAAAATCATCGATGAATAACGATGAAACATTTTATGTATATCGGGATTATACAATAAATTCTCATACATAAATAGCATGTGTAACACAGGCTATTTAAAAAGAATAAGCAAACTTGTACTTGTATTGATTGATATATTCATTGTTTTATTATATTTTTGCAATATAATTTTAGATTATTATGCGTAGTATTCCGTCACTCGATTTTTTAATAATTTACTATGTGCATTTGACATTTCCATCATCGTCATCATCGTCATCACTACCATCATCGTTATCATCATTATAGTCACAAGTTGCATAAGTTCTCCATACTCTTCCTAAAATTGTTCGCAGTATTAGGATAAACAAAACTGGAAGTATTCCATATCAATAAATACGCGTTTAGGCAAGATTTTCTTCCGTTTAACGTTTAAACACATGATAAAATATAAAATGGTCCAATTTATATATATATATTTTTTTGTCAATTTTGATATGTGAAGGCAAGCTGAATAACAGGCAGTTTTTTTTGGCAGCATTACGAATATTGAGCCGTGTTATTTGTATAAGATGAGACAAGGTCTGGAATGTGCCATTATGTATATTTTATCTTTACCAATATTCCAATGACAGATGGTGCTTAAATGTGGATTTCAGCATAAGACATTATATAGTGATACCAACATACAAATGTTTAATTATTAAGTAATTTTTACGCATATAATTTCACGATAATTCATGATAATTACATGATTGTTATGTATATTAATTTGAAGAATTTCTGTTATGAATTTTATCAATCGTAAAAAAACTAAATCACGATTATAATACAAATTACTTGGATCATACATTTTCACACGCATGACCCATCGAAGCAAATTCATTTGTACGTACGACATATACACGAGATAAATTTAAATATGGCAAGGATATAAAATAATGTATATTTTTCTAAGCATATGCACATATTTTTTGGTTTTTCTGATAGTGAATCAATTTCATAAATAAAATACGATAATAAATGATAAGATTAATAATCATTTAGATAAATATATATTTGTGTTGTAATTTATAATAGATTGTAATAATGTAACGTTCAATTATAGCACTCAACAATAAATGATTACGTATATAGATACCGCTGTTCATTAATTTCTACTACATTGTTGCTGGAGAAGTATGTTTTTTTCATTATCACAGTATTCAATTGAAAAATAAATCGAGCTCGAAAAATATAGCCTTTATTGAAATAATTTTGTAAAGGGCAAGACTTATATAATGTGTTTTACAGTACCTGGATTTATTTCAAACTATACAATGTTAAAAACACAATATAGACGACTTTTCTAATTCATCGATTAATCGATGCATTATACGCAAATGTCACTTTACTCTATAAAAGCTGTATTTGCGCATAATGCGATTGATTAATCGATGAATTTAAAAACTTTTTATATAACAGTATTTAATGTAACTTTTAAAAAGAAGCAGGCACGCTATCGTGCCAATTGCGTAATCAATGCTGCACACATCTCGAAAAATTCCATTGTGTGATGTCCTGTTGCTTGTGGAGGTGGCAATGTTGGATCTAAAAAGTATACATGTATAATTTTTTATATAACGTAAATTACGTTTATGTATTTAATCAGTGAATCAGATATATATTAGACATAATTTACCTCGTCCAATATCCTCTTCTTCGCTGGATAAGGATTTAAAGTCTAATAAATAACTCTTATGGTCGACTTGATATAATTGTAACGACATCTTGCTATATCTGTCGGTCAAATTGTTTTTATGTCTTACTCTGACGCTATATGTGTTTACGATCTTCCATTCCTGAAAAGGACAATTTACGTAATGTCATTGTTTAAGCAACCAATTGTTACACAACATGCAACTTTATGTGATTGATCTTACAAAATTAAGCGCCTTCATAGCACGATAAACTTCATTCATAATGTCGTTGGGCTTTGATTGTGATCTGATTCCTAAATGCCATTTCGCCCTTTTCACAGGTGTACCACGATTGCCTTGCATCTGCGCGGGTGCGCTGCCTTGTGAACCTTGACGTTCGCGGTATGCTGTAATTATCATTATATGTATAAGGTCCATTTGCATCAATATAATTTAACTTTAAACTCTGTTTAAGTTACTTTTCATCTTTTTTTAATTCTTAAAACTAGAAAAAGAAATAGAAAAGTAGAAAATAAGTTAAACTAAGCTTAAAATTAAGCTACATTGGTACAAATGAACCTAAATCATGTGCAAAAGATAGCTAATTTTTTTATAATTTTTAAATAAATTTATTTCTATGTAGAAAAGGAAGCAAGCAAGAGAGAGAGAGAGAGAGAGACTCGTTGAGAACTGATGATTCGTATTTGTTTCATCTATATTTTTTACATACGTGCAATTCTTTCTGGATGAGGCCTCAATGGACTACTGTTCGTCTCGTTTGGACTAAACGCCACCGGTGGAGGGCTAGATGCCACATAAAAGTCTTTTAATTCCGCCTTAGCAGCTTCATCAGCAATTCTCTTATTATCTATAATCAAGTGATAAGCGATGGCCAATTGATCATGTGGATCACCGCCCAGCAGTGCGGAATGTACTTCCGGCTCTTTCACGTTAAACTTCTCGCATACTTCGTTCACAGCATCTATATCAATAACTGAAGAATCTTGCTCGACAGGTGATGGAAACAAGTACGACGGTAAATCCTTTTGGAACCACTCGTGTTTTCTAGAATTGAAAAACACGCATTAGGCATTACGGATGGCAGTATTAATTTAAAAAAAGAATCATTCAACATACTTAATATCTTCGATAGTCGCTCTCTTCATTGGGTCTACTTGTAACATGTGGCATAACAGGCTGACAACACTCTTGTTCAAATATTCCGGAATAGGAAAGACGCCAGCTAAAATTAAATTTTGATTAGTCGCTGGATTTTAAAGAAATCCTAAAATAAATTGCCGACAATTTTTTTATTACAAGATATATCCTTGAATGGCTTTATACAAAGAAATTACATCGCTACTATCAACGTGGAATTCTCGGTCGACTACTCAAGAGTCTTAGGGTGTTTTTGAGAGTATCTAACACACTAGCTAGCATTGAGGAGAAAAACTTACATTTAATTTTGCGGAAAAGAGTAGGAACATGTTCGTCGTCAAATGGCAAGGTACCACAAAGCAGCGCGTACAATATAACGCCACAAGACCAGATATCAACTTCAGGGCCGGCATATAATTTGCCGGATATTACTTCTGGCGCGGCATAATTCGGGGAACCGCACGAAGTACGCAAAAACTCGCCGTCCATCATCATGTTTGACAGACCTGTATTTTCGTGGAAGAACATTTTATCACCTATATGTAATGGGAATGTCGGTATGCCAATTATATCCAAGTACCGAAGTCCGCAATTTTCACGTGGAGATTGTGATCTAACAAAAGATTTTCTGGCTTCAGATCACGATGTACGATCATATGTCGATGACAGTAATCGACGCCTGATATGATCTGCTGGAAAAATCGACGCGCCTCATATTCCTTGAGCTTGCCGTGTTTAACAATATAATCAAACAGCTCTCCTCCCGAGACATATTCCATTATCATGAATATATCTGTAGGCGTACTTATGACCTGATATCTGTTTATGTGAAACAAACATTAAGATTTGGGTTATACGAGCAATTTATTGAAAAGGAGGCACACACCATAAATATGAAAAATTAACATGTATATTAAGGATATATTACATATTTTCAAAATAATGAAAAGAATTATGAAAAAATTACAGATTGTTCTGTATTGCATTTGAAAGTAAAAAATGTGGCAGCGACTTTCTACTTGGATAAACAATTTTTTCAATAAGAAGTAGAAATATGTCCTAATGGAAAAGTTAAGAAATAATGGCATAAATCTGGATTGTTTTATATTAGTACTTTAAATATTCAGAATGATTTATGTAAAGTTTTATTACGATGCAGAGATTAGTTGTTCTATAAATAAACAAAATTTGTTTATTTTTTTTTACAGAAAACTTCAGAATCACAATAAAACTGTGCATAAATTATCTTGAATACTTAAAACTACTACTTATACAAAAAATTTGAGATTTTTTAATTTTTTAAATAATTTAACTTTTAATGACAAAAAATAAACTATAAAAATGTGTTATTAAATAAAAATATAATGTTATTCATACAACTTTTATAATTTAAAGTATAAAAATATTAACATTTCCAATTTCAATTTACTTTGCAGGGATTGTATGTGATATATTCTTAATGTCTTGTTTAAAGCTTCTTCTCTCTTTAAAATTAAATTCTCCGAAATTTATTTTTATTTCTAAAATGATTGACAATTCATATAAGTATATATA
>QKQZ01004320.1:0-17829 GCA_003595255.1 Solenopsis fugax | reverse complement strand
CAATTATTATATATATATATATATATATATATATAAATTAAAATCGATTTTATCAGTTTCACTGTGTACGTAATTAATTACTTTGTACGTAATTATTAACTTAATTAATGAATAAAAAACGAAACTAACCAATTTAGTAATTGTCAAACTGCTAAATTCAGAATGCATGATCTTTAAGTAACATAATAACATATAATAATTCATTTCGCAAAATTAAAAGAATCTTTATATGTGTATATATATGATGAAATGAAAAGAAGATTGGACCCTAAGATAATAAGTACATTGATAAGATAAGTACATTAAATCTTGAAGTAGATAAAAGCTAAGTACTTGAACTTTGTATATCTTAATTTAAATAATTTATTTAATAAACTGAAAAATATGTCCTTTTTAATCTTATATTAAAATATTATTTCTCTACTTTCACTTATTTGAGTTTTGCGGTGTGCCTAATTGCTTAAAAGTAGTTATGCATAACGTATTGAACGTATGTATATCCTACCATTAGCATAACTAAGCGACATTCTAAAGCGAATAAGTCCTACGAAACTCACCTGTTACCAGTAAACTCTATCAGGCTCTTGTCGTTTACGCGAAATCCGGAATCTTTGTAGCCCCAACCGTTCCACTTCAACAACTGCTGCCTTAAACATAAATAGCGACATGAGTGTCCCGAAAGACCGCCCATACAACGTAGAAAGATTGCAGCAATATTGTACAAATATTTCATTGCAACATTGCAACATTGCAAACAAGTTGCGAAATATGGCTGCTTTATAAATTATTACAATATTACAGCAATGATAAAATGTCCGCCTTTAGAAATATTGTAATGCAATATATTAGAGCAATGTAATTAATGTTCTTTATGTTTCTAATAATATTTCAATTACCATTATATTAACTGAATTAACATTTTGACTTGTTTAATTTCTAAGAATATCATATATTCCTGAATAATTAATTTTTATACTTAAGAAACAAAAGAAGAATCAAAAGTTTTACTGTCAAAATACATTTACTTTCATCTTCAAACTCAATTATAAAAACTCGTCCCTTTGAGGAATTATTTCATTATTTTAATGAAATAATTCCTCAAAGGGACGAGTTTTTATAATTGAGTTTGAAGATGAAAGTAAATGTATTTTGACAGCAAAACTTTTGATTCTTCTTTTGTTTCTTAAGTATAAAAATTAATTATTCAGGAATATATGATATCCTTAGAAATTATACAAGTCAAAATCTTAATTCAAATGTCACGCTCTTTTTATTTTATTTTGTATGGTTTTTTAATTACAAAAAATACAATATTGCGTCGCGTCAATCTGATGCGGTAGTAGCGCGTAATACTCGCGAGTGAAGCATAGGATATTACGTGAAATTTTATACGGAAATATTGCTGTAGTATAATTGCTGAAGAATTCAAAAATCTTAAATTTATATTGCAATACGCAATGTTGCAATATTACTGCAAACCGAATCTCTGGCAAAAATAAAAATCAAAGCGTAAGTCGAATGGGTCGAATATGTAAGGAAAGAGTGACACGTGAGACTTTTAGCGAACGAAAATTCGGACAATGTAATGTAAAAAAGAAAAAAGCGTTAACGCTTCTGTCACCCTTCCCTTACATTCGACTTATGCTCCGATTTTTATTTCCACCAGCGATATTGGTCTAATTTACACCAGTCATTTGATACACGTACCAGGTACAATATTCGTAATAAATTAGTTCGATGGTATAAACGATGACGTATTAGTCTGATATGATACGTATCAAAATAGATATGCATCTTCAGCAAACATGTAACACTATAAACATTTGCTTAGTACGCATATCAAAGTGTTCGGTATATCAAGTGTAAACTAGGCAATAATTATATACCGCGGTGTGCACGAATCTCGAAATATTTCAAATTGTCGTGTGCCCGCGCATATTTTTGTCACGTGACCAAATGCTTGGCCGAGCGCGGCTTATAAACAAATTAAAACACGATTTTTCGAAATTTTGCGCATGTCGATTATGATCGACATATCTCCGCTTCGTTATTCCGTTAAATTCTCTATATATTAATAAATAATAGAAGAATAAAGGAATAAAAAAAGAAAGAAGAAAAGAACTTGTTTGTCTATAACATAATAAGAAAATAACAGAGTAGAGAAAATTATAGCCTTGAAAAAGGGGCACAGGTAGTCTCTTATCGATCGACGTTACAATTACACGGCGTATTAGCGTTCATAAAGATGTCATTCGAGTCATCTTCGGCGGGGGAGTACAGTCATAACGTTGACAATGAGTCACGAATTTTTGCACACGTAAAGTATACATAGCTGCAAAAGGTGTGGCTATTGCAGTTGCAGTCACGATTAAATGCACGCGCATGTGGCCGGCGTGACCGCGCGCGCGGCGTAGGCGCGTGCAATCCAATTCCCGTATACGTATATAGTGTGTATGCATGCGCATGTACAGGGCGCATCTGTTCCGTACGTCTGTCGTGTCGCGAAGTCCGTCCCGTCCCGAGGGGCGAGTCAGGGCGAGTACCGCCCGAACGTGAAACTGACCTGATTCTCGGCACGACGCTCTCAAACTTGATCGGCTCGCTTGCGCTCGCCGTTTCTGCGATCGTCCCGCGCTTCTTCTGCTCCGACATATCCACCGCGTATAGAGCTTCAACTCAGAATACCGCGAAAAAATAAACACAAAATGCGATAACCCTAAAACGCGCGGCGACGGTTCTACGTCCACTATTGACACGCGCTCCGGCAAACCAAATTTAAATCGATAGAGCCTCCGCCCGACCACCCATCGCCGCGCGCCAATCACGCCTACAGCACCAGTGGCCTATCGCGTCGATTCACGATGCGAGAGACGACCAATCCGGCCAACGCGACATATCCTACCATTCCTACCGCACGACAAGTCCGTTCGTATTTGCGCTGTCTTATGTTTCAAATATAACCTCTCCCTTTTTTTAATAGAATATATTGAGACGCGCACTAAAAATGTGAGTCGAAAGAAACAATTCCAAAATAATAGGCTTTTTCTCTTAAAGCCGGTCTCATCATCTCCGCGATGTTGAGCTTGGTTGATCGATTAAAGCTACGTTCCGAAATTCACTGCTAGTACTGCAAATCTACAGTATACGTATGCAACGTGAACTATAAACTTCCACTACTACTCCTTATAAGCGCTAAAATATTATTTAATATTAAATAATCCTGAAGTATTATTTAATATTAATAAAAAATGGTTATACTTCAATATTTTAAAATAATCGGAAATATTATAACTTTTAAATGTAATAATTATTAAGTTTATAAATATATATTTTATGCATAATAATTTGCATTAATTTTTGACCACAATAATATTTGTAAAATATTTTGATAATATTCCATAAATATTAAAATAATATATCACGAATATTATATAATACATTAATACATACAATATTCTCGTAATATTAAAATAATATTAAAAATGAAATATTGAATAATAAAAATATTGAATAATAAAAATTGAATAATATTCTCGGAATATTATTTTAATATTATTTTAATTTTTAATAATATTCGTATAATATTCTAGAAATATTGTAGCGCTTATAAGGTGATAGCGTATATTGGAACGCAGCTTTAAATTTAACAATAACCAACTGCAAAATTTAAAACTGATTCTCTCTAATCCAATTTTTTAATTATTTTAGTTCAAAAATTACTTAATTATTTTTGAAATTAATTTAAAGTATTATATTTTACATAAATAAATTATAAGTTGCCTTAATTATTATTTATCTTTGGCCGGCTGTCTTTTGCAATACTTCGTCGATGATAAGATTAAACATATGACAAATTTTTCAAAATATGTGTGTTGATTGGCTATGGAATAGAGAATTTCTAGAGACTTGAGAAAAGTGATCGTTCCGCAATTCGTCACTGCGCAGACGCGAAAATAGAGAAAGAGAACCATTATTTTTCTTCTTTCTTTATTTATTTCAGCCTGTTTTGGCGTTTGGTTTGGTTTGGTTTGGCCTCGTTTGACTTGTTTCGGCTGGTTTTAGCCATTTTAGCCTGTTTCGGTCTCGCCAGTGCTCGCCTGCTCGCCAGGATCGTCAAGCATGTGAGCAATGGTGAGCAATTGTGAATATTCGACCTAATTTGACCATCGACATGAGATATGAGAGACGCTCAGACTATTATTGATAGTGCTTATGCTGTTCATTCATAATAATATACACAAGCAGTTGCAAGCAGTCATTAATGCCTTCCCTGACCAATCTGACAAGTCAGATTCAACAATCGTGCGTGATGAATACTTAGGCTGCGTTCCGTAATGTGCATATGCGCGCATAATACATAATACACGTAACGTGTACTATAGATAAATGCGCGCATATGCACATTACGGAACGCAGCCTAACTTAGATGCGATGCGTGTCTGGAGTCTGGATTGTCTGGAACGCCTAACCTCCTTAGGGAAGGCATTAAAGACTCTCGTTAAATAACCTCAAAGTCCCTCACGGGCAGGTTGACGACGCGTGTCCCAAGTGAGACACAAATTAAAAAAAAAGGCATTAATGACCGCTTGTGTACACTTTTAACGGCAATGGTATAAATACTTTTAATACGAGAGAATGTTGGAGAATTGTTTTGGAAATGAGGAATGCCGACGGATCATGGTTCTCAATCATTTGATATCTTCGCTGAGTCACCACACCAATTAGTGTTGCAAATTGTTACAAATTATTTTGATAATCGCTCTCTTTTAGGAGACTGAGTTAGAACCTTTCACAATGCATCTCGCTGTCTGAGAATAGTCTCACTGTCTGAGCTTTCCTACTATCGTCAGTATGGACATGAATGGCGCGGAAACGTACGACGAGGACGTGAACGATCAACCAGTCGATTACAGCAAGAAATATATTGAGAGAAATGCTCCGCCGCAGAATCAACGTCTGGCCGATGGATCACAATCGAGCCGCGTATCAAAGAAGGAATTCGACGAGCACGATAAGGTGGATCTGTTCAGCGACTATGCCGAAACCGATCTTGATCAGCCCACAGATTATAGCCTGCGATACGCCGAGGATGACACTGATGAGGAGGAGAAGCAAAACACCGAGTATTTTCCAGGCAGTGAACAAGAGGATACTGTTAAGACTTATTGTACCGAAGGAACCCCCTATGAGACTCCCTTTAACTTCTCCACAGCTACTTCCATGTCTGATCTTCGAGTCGAAGATATAAAGGAGAATGTAATTGTGAGGAAGGTACCAAAAAAGACGATGGAAGTAGACAACAAAATATCTGTGTCTTTCATTAAACAAACCGAAGCACTTAGTTCTGACGAACAAGATGGTTTAATAACGAAAGAGCTTGAAGAAGAGAACTCAAAAGATACTGCCGTTCTTAATCCGGGACAAGTAACTCCAGAAAAGATAGTAAGTTATTACGAGGAGGAGGAAACGTCCCGTGGCTTCTCACGTGCCAATTCCCTTAGTTCTTTGAATAGTGCAATAACTCCTCAGAATAACATTACGCGAGTTATGTCAAAAGAAGATTTACCTCCTCCTGTAAATAAAGAAGAGTTGGAAAATGATGATCACAATGTAAGGTTGAATAACAGTCAAATTGAGTTATCGTCAGTGAGTGATAATTCTTTTGAGAATAAGAATAGTCCACGTGTTTTAGAAAAAGAAGGTTTGCATCATATTAAATCAACAATAAAAATACAAAAGAATATTTCTATATATAATTTTAATAAATAGATACAATATAGATGAAATACAATATATTTAGTACAAAAGAATATTTTTTGCATACCTTGCAGGAAAAATGGTGACATTTGGTGGTCAAAATTATTATGCAGAAGAAACTCCTCTAATGTTTTCACGCTGTAGTTCTCTTGGCTCATTAAGTGGTTTCGAACAATATTCTATCCATGATGATCGTAGTTCTGTGATCAGTGATTTTAGGTAAGTTGCATATTTGAAAATATTTAATTTTATCATGTTATATTAGTAGAGGATTTATATTCATTTACAAGAATTATGATAACGTACTAGATGACTGTTTAATTTCCAAAAGGACTACTAGGCTAACATTAAAAAATTTTTTTTCTCTTTTTGTTAGTATATAATTTCAATTTTTTAATGCAATAAATACTATGTACTTTTCATTGTCCTTAGCCGTAGGACTAGCGGTGTAGTCTCACCCAGTGAATTGCCTGATTCACCTACACAAACAGTTTTACCTAGTCCACGTAATCATAAAACCCAGAATACAGAATTTATATCAAAGATGCAAGAAGAAGCAAGACCATCAGTCCGACATTTATGTAAGTAAATCTATTGACCAATATGGTGATAGTAATAATAATAATGTAAACATTTATTCATCTTGAACAAAGTTTCCCAAACTTACGTAGATTGCGATCCATCTTTTGGATTTTGGAAAACCATTAATCTAGAAGATTGTCTAAATTTTATATCTGTTTCAGTGTTTCATAAACCGCATATCACAAGGAATAGTGTTTTTGAAGATGACATTGCAACTTTTAAGGAAGAATCAACACCAATTGAATTTTCTAGTGCAACCAGTCTAAGCTCTCTTACAATTGATGACGAAGTCAAAATACCTGATGATTCTACGACGTATCATATAATGGAAAAAGTATTTGATACAAATGAGAAAGATATTCATATACTCGAAAAAGATATTCTTAATATGAAAATAAGTAACTCGGAGAATCATGTGAAAGAGGAACAAGTAAGTGATGGTGATGAAGATGACGATGATATGTTGGCTGCTTGTATCAATATGGGAATGCAAACTAACAGGTATACCAATTGCAAATATACTATAAGAAAAGAATTTATTAGATAACGTGTAAATGAAATATTTACAAATGTATTTACACACAGATATAGACAGTCTCTGAACTCTCAAAAATCTGTACAACCAGAATCGCCGAGCATCTTAGTGCCATATCAGAGAAATTCTATCCCAAGTAGATTGGAATCACACGCGACTCCTCTCAAGGCGCCTGTTGGTACTTCGAAGAATAGAACTGCAATAGAAATTGTTGCTTCAGATACTGTACATGTGTATTGCACGGAGGATACGCCTGCAGATATCTCTCCAGTGGGATCTCAATCCAACCTGTCTGCTCTCTCAATGCCAAGTGTTCAAGAGGATGTAGAGAAGATTGTGTGCGAACAAGACAAATCAGCCGAGATCGATTGTCACAGAAATGACTTGTCCGATGAAAATTCCAATCTTTCGGGTGAAGATGAGAAAATATTAGATGAATGTATTCAATCGGGCATACCTAAGGTATTAACTTCTTCAATTATCTTATGTATTTGTTTATTGTTTCTGAACAATTACAATTTCTTCTTTCACTCAAAAAAACTTAATCTCTTATAAATTGGAGTATATTTGAGATGAGAAATTTATAATTATTTTTTTTCTTTTACAATATTTTAATTCAATCATAGAATCCAGATCTATTTAAACTACGTTTTGCGTTGAGATTTAAAAATACGATAAATTGAAAAATATGTGCGCGTGTATGTGTATATGTGACAGACATAAAAATTATATTAACTAGCCTATTTATCATTATTTCTGTTTTATAGGCGAGGCAAATAACTCCACCTCCATTGCCAACAAATGGCATTCTATACGTAAAAAAATCTGAAGCACTATCGCATAAGTTCAACATATGCGGTACACCATCGTCTTCGCCTGTTGAGACAAGTCATGGAAATAAAAATTCCATATTGAGTCCCAAGTCGCCAGGTAGTGCATCATTGAGACATCCAGACGAATTTTCAGATGATAGCCTGAATCATTCAGACGACGATGCAATTTTGACGGAGTGTATACAATCTGCAATGCCAAAGGTTTGTTAAACTGAAAAATCAATATTTGTATTTGTTTATACAGGATATTCTACAACAGCAATTAGTTATTGATTACATTTTTAATCAATTTATTTTTAGGCAAGATTTAGTTTATCGCTGCCAATTAGATCGTCGTTAGTACAAACTATGGAAAATTCTACAACAATGAACATACAGCCATCCTCTACTCCATCAACATTTTCTCAACTAAGATATATGGAGCAAAAGAAAAATATAGCGAAAAAACTTTTATCATTCGAAGACAATGTCGGACTTTCTGAAGAAGAAGAAGATATCATGTTAGCACAATGTATTAGATCTGGTATGCCAAAAGTAAGTTGTATACATAAGATATACATTTCTTCACAATTGTTAAAAAAATAAATACATTAAAAACCATTCTAACAGAAGACACTTCTAATTTACATTTAGAATATTATATATCATTTAAAATAAGTATTTTAATATTCGATATATATGACGATATAAATTGATTTTTAGGCATTAAATTCCATGTCGTCTACAACAATGACATCCACAGCCAAGAAATCTGAACCATCTTTGAAAGCTACAGGCAATTTCTCCAACCCTTCGACTTCTTACTTTGCGAATAAGTCTCATTCTCCCAGGAATGCTACACCATCGTATAAATCTGTGAGTATTAACACAGCGGAAGTGGGTTTCGCATCCGGCAGAAATGTATCCGACAATTTTAACTACTTCCTCGAGAAAACAACAAGCAATAATATAGCACAGACCTCCGGTCAGACATTAAAAAATGATGATAACGGTACGCGCGAGAGGATAAACAATTCGCCGCATTGTGCTCGAAGATCACCGCTTCGTCATACGGAGAGTCAAAACGGTAATTTCGTCGACAATCTATGTATGCCCTTGCGATCTCGTGATGTAAAGTGCGCGTCAATTTGTAATAGAGTCCAAAACGACGATGATTATGCGTGTAAAAATCATACAGTGAAATCCAACACTGTGCCTTCACGCCACAGTTCAGTAAGTTCCCTCAATGAAGAAGGTTCGTTCTTTTCCACGGAAGAATGGGCCGTGCTGAAGTCGTGCATCACTTCTGGTATGCCTAGGAAGTGTCGTGTTAAAGGAACTAAACCGAATGAGAGTGCAATATCTAATAGCCACGACGACTGCGAGCCGGAGGACAATTATTCAGTGTCCAGTTACAATTCTTATGTTTGTAAGACATAACATGCGGATATCGCATGTTCCATGACAGAGTTTTTTCTCTTTCTCTGTCTGACAATTTGTATATATTTTAAAAAAAGACTGAATATTTTTGTATATTAATTAATAAAAGAATATTGTATTTCAGATACTTAATACCTAAAATACCTTTATAAATTGAATTGGTAAACATGAAATAGTTTATTACGTAGTTCTGATTTTGTAAGTTATTTAAAATATCAAAAGATCTGCTCTTGTAGCTTTTATATTTTATTGACAATCTAAAAAATTTCGTATGTCTGCATTTTTTGTATAAACTAATACTATTTAATTTTATTTATTATTTATTTATTATATATTTGATTATATCATATTTAGGCAAAATTAAGGGCTAACACTACCCCAGAGAGTTTTATGCTCTACCGACTGAGCTAGCCAGGCAGATCCCTAAAATGATAACCTGAGTTCGGTAATTTTTTGTGGTTAAATGAATAACTTTATTTAAAATCTGCTTAGATTTTAAATAAACGGTTTTATTGTACATATAAAACTAACAAAGTTGTAAGTAAAAAATATTTAAAAAAATTTTTCTTATGTCCCTTGAAAAACTTTAAACGCGTTTTTCTCAGAACACAGTTTTTCAAACTTTCGTGCAACGTCATTCTTACAATTTTTATTCAATTGACTTCAAATTTTACTACAATCTTCTTGTATATATTCTACCGTTAAGTACGTAGGCTTTTTGCAAAATGTTGAAAACTCTTTTTCAGCATTTCTTTAAACAAATTTTTGGGCGAAAAATGCACTTTTTTCTATAAGTATTTTTTAATATGTAGATTTTTATCGTTTTGTTCTAGTATAAATCATGTCGCAGAAAACGCGCACGCAAACATTCATCTTTTAAAAAAAGCCTATTTTGCAAATGGGCCAGTACGCCGCTTTTTTGTGTACATAAAAGAAAGTTTAAAAAATATTTTTTAACTCATCAATATGTACAATAAAATCTTCTAGATTTTCATTAACAAATTATAATAAATTTATAATAAGATTTTAAATGGATTTTTAAGACTTAACCTTTTTTTGATCAATGTGTGTCATCATATATTATAGGTTTATCATCTTATGTATCTATCGACTTTATAATTTAAACGAAGCTATATTCATACACATAAATTCTAAATGTGTAGTATTATTGATAAATTGCTATTGCGAAAAAATATGCAGTTAAACCAGTTTTCACTCGGCTGCTTTTACATCGATTTATTATCGATTTATTATATAAATTTAATTTATATGTCATCACGAATAATTAGCTCATAAATATTCTTGGAAATTTTGAAAAAATCAAATTTTCCGACTTTTTGCTTTGTTGTATTTTTTCAGATTTTTTTTCTTTTAAAATAGTGTCATCTTTATTGTTTTTAATGTCAATTTTTTTAAAGATGTTTTTCATGTTTAAGAGTTTTAATAAGTAATTCATCAATAAAATCCACTATCACACAGTCGTATGTTTCCTTTTTTTTTTTTTTCGGGAAAAATGGAAAAAATCGGGTTTTCTTCTTTTTCTCTTCAATTTTATTTTAAAAAATTAAAAACACTATATGTAGATCATTACGCGTATGACATACTTCTTTAAGTACCATATATTTATAAAGCAAAAATATTTATATATTCTTAGAAAAACAATATTTTGAGCGTTTCCTTCTTTTCAAATTTATGGATCATGGAATTTTATATATCCAAACGCTCGGCTCAAATTGATCTAAAAAATTACGTAAAAAAATCGTCAACCTCCTTTCATACAGACATTGATGATTTCTAAATTGTTTAATTTTCGAAGGGTTCCATTAAACTTTTTGGTACATATTCATGTAAGGGTATTTTTATCGTATTGAAATACTTTTCCTGCGACGGAAATCGATGGATTCTATCCATCATCGAGAAAGAAATAGCAATGTCCAAATGGTCATATAGTAGACAGTAAGTACTAACATAGTTTTTGCTAGCGATTGCGGAGAATGGTCGGTCGAGCGTAAAGTCCGGCCGCCTTTTGACCGCTACCTTGATGCCCTTCGATGACTCGTAATGACTACCTGCACGACATCATACTCTATTTTCTGCACGTATAAATGTACGCGTTGCATTACCCGCACGACCGTCTTTCGCAGTGCACCGCGACGTGTCTGTACGTGAAGAGGTCTCCGGAGGAGTGCAGATTTTTCCAGGTAAAGTTCTCTATGGGTGTATAAACATTTACATGAATTTGGAGCGGTCTCAAAAAAGATCTCATTTTTTCGAATTCTGTTTCTGAAAGTTTTCGATCGGCTACTTTTGCCGATTTGCTTGAGAAAATCAGAGTTGTTACATTTTTAACAAAATATAAAAAATTAATAAATAATACGCAATAAATATAAAATTATGAGCGTGAAAATGTTGATAATTAGATGCAGGATTAATTAATATAATGCTAATTACAGAAATATAAGTGTAGAAGAAATTAAAATTATTTGTTTGTGTCAATTTAAAAGTAATATTTTGCAATATATATTATAAATAATTAAATGCCAAAATTTTATAATTTTTTGCAAAAATATACGCGATAAAAAAATAACTAAATATACCTCTTCAAAAAAAATTATTTTTTCTGTTACTTTTTCGAGTCTGCATTTTTTTTATTTAACGGAATACTTATATATCTTTATTGTGCTATTATTTCGTTATTTTTATTTAACAACTTACACAAAGATACTTAAAAATCGAAGAAGAAAAAAGTAAATAATTATAACACTTTAATAAATAAAATTATTTTGTGAATGAAAGAGATAAGAAAATAAGATAAAATATGGAGCATGTGTAAATGTCGCAAATATCAATATTTCTTTTACTGAATTTTATTTGATAAATTTAAATATTTGTTTTAAAATATTTTCAAACTTTATAATCTAGAAGCTGATAATATTGCTCATCAAATATCTTTTATAAATAATTTCCATTTTTTTAAACAAAAAAAATAATGAAAATATAAATAACTGTATTTTTAATTTAAATTTAAAAGTATCTTCTTATAGAAATAATTCAATTTCAGAAAACTTAATACATACTCCATTTGTAGCATATAGACTAAATTCTAAATTCCATTCGTAAAAGAAAATTAAAAACTATTCATAACATTTACATGAATAGAATTTCTCTCATTTATTAAAACTATATTCTCTTACCACTTTTTAGATTTTTGCTAAAAGAAAATTTATTCCAAATTATCTATAGAACTTCTTTGTAACTAAAAAAAGTGTACGATTTAAATGAATAAAATTGATTTTTAGTATAAGGAATATTGTACAAAAAAAAAGAAAGAGAGAAAATGTAGTTAACTGCGACACTAACCCACATTGATATCGTCGGTCCTGAAAGACTCGTTTGCGTTTAAATACAGATGCACCCTCGTACTTTCCACGTCCTCGCTTTCGCACTGACTGCGGTCGTAAGGGCCGGCTGTGACGATAAAACAAAATGGTACTCTGGATTACGATCCATAATCAAGAATTGCCCATCGGTGTCCCAGAACAGCTCTGACCAGGATGAATTATTAGACATTTTTAGAAGATGCGTGCAGCAGAGGGCCATTGATACGTTGGATATCCTTCTCAACGAAGATGTTATTACGATATTTGACGGAGTTGATTTGATACGACTTCATTCAAATGATGAAAACAATACGGAATATAAGTGAGTTGATTTTTATAATCTATAATTATTTAATTAAAGAGTGGAAGAGGGAGAGAGAGAGGCGCGGTAAGGAACAGAATTCTACTAGATTAAGACTTAAGATTAAAAATATGCGAATCAAGGAGATATTGTTAAGGGAGTTGGAATTTCATCAAAGCCTGCTGTAGTAGATTAGTATGCATTGAAGCATGCTACAGTAAGATTGTAATTTGTTATATCAGAATTTCGGAAGAATGCGTTATTTACCGCGTGCTCGAAGTTCAGCCTTCAGCCTTGTATTCAAAACTTCCAATTATTATATTTTTCATAATATTGGAAAAATTATAAGAAGAGAAAAATGCGTTTATTTCATACCTCTGGTACGCTTTTACTTTTTCGAAATTATGTAAGATGCAATGAATGTTATACATTAAAAAATACGATAATTATACATAATTAAGGGACATCGCGCCGATGACCTACTTGACCTTGATATATATTATAGAGGCAAGGGTACTAATCAATTTTTTCTTATAAATTAATTGGCGGTCTTGTATAATTCGAAATTTCATTATTTTCATTATATGACACTAGCTTATATACATACATATATGATGATAACAAATATACATAGTGAATAAATATGCATTTTAGATTACATTTCACTAATTTTATACCTATGACTATATGTGATTTTTTTGTTTACATTCTTGAACAGAACAATAATTATAGACCTCGTTTCGCCCCTAAACAGGGGGGGGGGAGGGAATGGGCCTCACTTCGTGTGGAAAGTCGGAAACTCATGTGGAACATATAATTGCAGACCTCGTTTCGCCCCTAAGTAGGGAGGACAAGGGGGGTTGGGTGGACCTCTCTACGTGTAGAAAGTTGTAACTCATGTGGGATAGTACGCTGTTCATATATAAAATATCATATAATAAAACTAATGAAATTTTGAAAATGAGCTTTATGTTAGTATATCTCGAAAACTATACGAGATCGCCGATTAATTTATAAGAAAAAGTTAATCAGTACCCTTGGCTTTATAACATATATCAAGATCAAGATCCCTTAATATGCATAATTACCAAAAATATTACACATTATGCAATTAATTACGTAAATCAGGGTTTGGAACAACAATGTATCGAACAACGTGAAATATTGTATATGATTTTGTAGATGAATGAAGAGATTGCAATTGCGATTAAAAACCCCACTAGGCACATTGTGCGAATATTGTATTGTACAATAATATCATCACGAATTGACGAAAATTTCAAATAATTCCGCGAAGATATATGATGATGAGGCAACAGTTTTGTCGAAATAAAATCTTTAAATAATATTTGTCAAAAATCAGATAAATTTAAATTTGAGATATAAATATTTTACAATTATTTCAAAAACCGTTTGCTACAAATATTTTTCTTAATTATTGAATAATTTCTTTCCAAATTTAATTTTGTAAATATATCACTAAGATGATTCACCATGTCATTTTGTAGTTTTACCGAAATACTATTTCGAAGTTAATTGAACAAACAATTATGAATATTTTATAAAAAGTCTTGTCAATACTTGTACATCTATTTTTGTAAATGTACTTACATAATTGCTGATTATAATTTTTATGCAAGATTTCATCACATAATTTAATAATGTTGTTCCCCTATCGGGGAATGCACGTATTTCTTTCGACGCTGATTTTGCGGAACGAGTTATAAATAAAAAGGAATATTAAATCAATAAATATGGTTGCTGCTTATCCGCAAAATTTATATTTAATTAAACATATCGTTGTTGCAAACCCTTTGAGTAAACTGTAGTATTTGTGATTAAAACACGCGCAGCGATTCTCGACAGAGATAATTTTACCGATGAGTTGGGAGAGGAGGACATCAACTGGCCGGCGATCATCTGGAATCGAATGACACACGTCCTGCGGACTCACGCTTTCAAAATTAACGTCGATCGTATGTTTAACACTGCTGCTAACACGTCCGCGCAGAATCTGGACAGTATCATCCAAGGTGAGTGTCGTAACGCGCCATTACAGCACAAAGTGTGAAACTTGAAGTTAATTTGGTAAATTCGCGTACCTCAGGTCGCGGAAAACGCCGTCGTAAGAATTACTTGTTTCCAATGATGATGATGGGCCTGATGGTAGTTGGTACGATCCTAGTGCCGATGGGCTTTCAATTCCTCGCAGTGTTGGGCGGTAAAGCCCTCATTCTTGCTAAAATGGCCCTTATATTGTCCAGTATACAAGGTCTGAAAAAGATAGCCACCAGTGGCGTCAATTACGGATTATATCATGTCCATGACGGACATGGACATTTTCACGACAGGAGTCAGCAAGTCCCCAACGAGGAAGAGCAATATCCGGTCTACCAGCCTCCGCGTCCTTACTTTTAGTTTCTTCGCCAAATGGAGAGAGAGAGAACGTTTCAAGTATATAAATATATTCATTCGAGAAAGTTCCAACACGACGCGCATTGTTCTTTCATCGATAATGTAAAGGGCGAAATGAGATGGCATAATCGAAATTATTTCCTGAATTATTCATGACAATACTTTTGAATTTTATTAATAATCACACGCACTGTGATTTACTCTATTTTTTTTCGAGATCTTTTACTCATCGCCATACATTTCGCCGCAAGCTGTTTGATCATGCAAATTCTACAATCTTCAATAGGTGTTAGACCTTACGCACAACAGAGAAATATTAGANGGGGGGGGGGGGGGGATAGGAATTAAAATTTTAGAATCAGTCTCCTTAATGAATATTAAATGTAACGCACAATGGATACGACCATTGAGACGTAAGGTGTACAATAAATGTGTCATACAATGTTACTTATTATTTATCTATAGTGCTCATTGAGGAAACTGGTTCTAAAATTCTAATTCCTCCAATTCCTTAATATCTAATATTCCTCTATTGTACGTAAGGTTTTACGCTACTTATCATAGAACTCGTACTCTAGTTATCCTTCGACAAACATTGAAAACATCTTTAGGAGGAGGGGGAGGGAGGTGAAATATTTCCCTCAATTCCAAACTTTTTTAATATGTTAATCTCAATCAAACTCAATTTTCATAGATTTAATAACTGTTATGAATTGTACAAATTAAGAAATATGCGCAAAGAATCAATATTTGAAAGTATTTACAATTTTGTAGATTTTTAGGTCGCCGGCACCCACATGTTGATTTATCTACACCACAGTAGAATTGCAAATCAGCAATTGTATTACTGATAGATCCATAAATAGATTGTATTATTTGCAGTTTGTTTCCATCTTCGTGACCATGGTTTAATAATAAACATGAGAATCGGTCGCGCGTTCTGTTTTGTTCTGACGTGCGAGTCTCGTTGAGGATACAGTCTGTCATATAAGAGCATCGTCTGCACGTATGAAAGAAGAAGATTACTATTTTCTAAAAGTATACGCACGCGCACGCATGCAAATAAATCACCTCCGAATTCCGTCCCTTAGGGGGAAAACAAACAAATCGGATTCAATTCATGTTCCAGGGAGAACAAACAAATCGGAAATCTGAGACGTATGCATGTTTTAAAATAATAATTTTTTTTCGAATTTACACGGACGACGCTCATAAGTACAAATATCGTAATATGTCAAACACGGATAATAATATCAATAATTGATATCGTTGCACTGCGCAGATCTGGATTCTCTCGTAAGATACGATTCTAACGGTAGTTAAACATAAATTACATGTTGAAAATCGACATTTATGTTATAATCTATCACAATTTGATAAATCACCATGATAGCAGGTGACAATCGCGGTTATTTATTCACGAATGTCGTGCAAATACGTCGCATTTCGTATTTAACTTCTATGGGGAAGCATGCTTACACAATGTCCATCATTTACATCTAAATAGATACCGTCAAGCAGGGAGATTTTGATGTCTATAGACTATCTTGCTTCTATCGTGTAGAAAAAAATCGAAATTTGTATATGCAGATATTGACCAATATTTGTTTCTATATTTAATTTCTGTATTTAGCATATAGAGAATAGATCCGTTAATAAATGAGCGATTATCAGTCAGTATCCTTGTATCCAATACTTATTTCGGTGATTGTATAAAATAATATAATTGCTATAAAATTTAATTTAAGGCAGGACTTTTATATGAATTTTATTCGTTTGGAGATTTATCTATTAAGGATGGTTAACGATCGTCTGTTATACACTGAGAAGAAAATTTATTTGAATACTTGCAATGAAATATTTACTTACGGGGTACATAAATATTTATTCAATAAAAAAAGACGGTTAAATTACATTAGGGATTCTTGCACTAAACAAATATTTATTTACATTTAATTAAAATAAAATTATTTCAGTGCAAGTATTCACAAACAAATATTTATTAAAATTTAATACTTTTTTTCTCACTATATATTTAATTATTATGTAAGATTGCATTTATACATTATTGATATGACCAAGATCGCTGTGAAGCGGCAAATATCGTGTTGGTGCGACACAATATTTTCACGGTGCATGATTATTTACAACTGTATTATTCGTGGCGTATACTTATTTAAAGTATTAGTTCCGATTTTTCCTTAGATCCTCATCAGTCAAATGTTGCTCATACGTTCAATTATTAAGTATTAGTTTTGATTATTCCTTGAGTCCTCATCAGTCAAATGTTGATCATACGTTCAATTATAACGGACTCCATTCACATTCAATTACATTCCTAGCTCAAGCGTAAAGAAAACGTAATAACGTGCCTTCTCTCAGTGTTTTCGTTACGGGGAAAATCATTTGTAAAGCTTACGGACGTTGCCTTAAGCTACGGCCGACGACTCTTGCAGCCATCATCGATCTCGATTATAGCTTCGAAATTAACGCCGGACGAGATAACGTCGTCGGGACGAAGGTAGACGTATGTGTGCGTATGTGTATGTTTATACATTATGATATATAAATGCACACATACATATATACATGTACATATCATAAATA